>JAQMYM010000001.1:20921927-20971142 GCA_030014255.1 Parauchenoglanis ngamensis
CATGTCTTTGGACTGTGGGAGGAAACCGGAGCACCCGGAGGAAACCCACACATACACGGGGAGAACATGCAAACTCCGCACAGAAAGGCAGAGGGGATCGAACAGAAAGGGTGACCCAGGGATCGAACCCAGGACCTTCTTGCTGTGAGGCGACAGTGCTAACCACTGCACCACCGTGACGCCGCCTTTCCGGTCTCTCATGCAATATATATACCAATCAGCTGTTTTAGTTTCTGCAATGACATACAAAACCAAACAGACGGTGGTGATTTCTCTGAAGAACGTGAGAGAGCTCTTACTCCATGCTACATATCTGTAACTGAAATAGAACGGACACATTTACCAAGTTGATGCATTGACAGACTTTATTGCATGTCATGTTGTGAGTGACATAACACATTTCACTGTGAAGTGAATATAGGACGGCATCATCACATCTAACCGTTTACACAATTATCAAAAGTGTAAGTAACAACCACAAAAATTATATATAAAAGGTAGATAAGCACTTCTTTTCTTTGTTGTTGTTGTTGTTGTTGTCTTGCCTTTGTTTGGAACACAGAGATGAAATTCAGGTCAGAGGTTGGTGCACAGGTACCATCCATCAGAACACAGATGTTGTTTAGTGTACAATCAAAACACACATGCAGCATACAGAACACACACAACAACGGGCAGAGAGATGGACATGTAAACAAAGCTGATTGGACCTTCTCCCAGCAGATGGGAGAGTTTAATTAAGCTCTGCCTACTGGAGGGAGAATGTACTCATATCCCTACTTTACTGCATGCAATAACTACAAACTGTTAGAACTGCTTTAGGAATATGTCTACAGTTTTACTGCCTGAAAACACATGAACATACACCAATACGAGAAATATTGAGAAAAGCAACTGAGAAATGCTGCATGTTCTCCTGTTACGCCTAACAGTTAATAACCAGCTAGAACATGATTTGTCCCTCTTAAACAGCCCTTAAATATTCTATGTAGAACAGATTTCCCCTTTAGAAAGGGTTCCAAGAACTAAGAGGATAAGCATACTTAATTATCCAGTGAAACCTTAAAGATCACTTGAAGAACCCTTTTTTCTAACGTCTGGATTAAACTTGCTTGAAAGTATGTGTATGCGCTTTACAGTCAGTGTTTGCTTTGCAAAAAACTCTAATGTGGCCCTCAAACCTACCGAAAGCTCTGTTATGTCTACCAATCTTGTGGGTTTTCTAGATTAGTTTTTCAAGTTCTAGTTTCTACTTTTTGATTTGAGACAATTCATGACAACAATCATGATGACGGCAGAAAGTTTTAAGAGAGACAGAGCTCATCAGAAAAATTGTTAAATCTTACAGTTCAGCAGGAACGTTTGGCTCCGATCTAGCAGATGTCACTTTTAATCCTCCAGCTGCACATAAACTTCGCAGGAGACGCCGCTCTTGTTGCAGTTGATTATGCACGTGCATGCAAAGTCATGTGTTAAAGTCTAGAGATTGTAGCCCATACTTGTCACAGGTAAGCATAAATGGGGTTTTACTATTGACTCTTAATTTTCTCTGAAAATCATTTCATGCCCAAGTCTCACCAATTCTTCAGTGGAAACTCTCACATGGATGCTACCTAAGAACTGCTGTAATCGTAAAGATTTACCTGTGCTTATTCCAGGACCTTCAACACACTCCGTACTGTTAGACTTTATAGTTAACAACTGTAGATAAGTAATGATTTTTAAACCCCCAAAGATACCATTTCTCAATCATCAGTAATCTAAATCTACATCTGGATTTTTGTAAAGTTGCCTTATATAAATGTCTATTGCTAAAACCACTATACAAATAAATTTTTACTCTGAATATTTGAAAATAGAGCTGATGAAGTGAGCTCTCCAAATATATTTCTAACAGATCTGCAAACTTCTCTGTGTTGAATAGAAAAAAATGTTTTACACACTTTCAATAAAACAGATACTGAAGAAGAACTAACCATTTAACAACAATTTATAAAATAAAGTTAATGTACTTTAATAACAAAGTCAACATGATAATTTATCTTCCACTTCTACTCTGTTCTGTGTGTGGTAGGGAGAGGGGTAGCTTCAGGAGTATGGTCTATGGGTCATGAATGCTACGATCAAAGGTACTGGATGAGATCAAATGTTCCTCCTAATAAACTAATACAGTTTTCTTATGAACAACCTGATAGTCTACCAAAACATACAGTTTTCCTCTTTGTATTTGGTTAGATAAACAGTCCTGTCTATTTATAGTGTTGAGTAGTCAGCACACAAGTCTATGGAAAGCTTTTTTTATATCATATCTATAATTTTCAAACTGATACATTTACATTTATAGCATTTGGTAGACATCCTTATCCAGAGTAACTTACAGAAGTTTGTAGTTTCTATCCAAAACGCATCAGTCTAAATCAGTCTAAAACCCTGTCAGGGAGGATAGTACTGATACAGCAGAGACTGTGCTCTATGCTATTTAAAAGGTCCTGGAAAACTGAGTCTTTTTTGTTGTTGTCCAAATGAACACAAAATTTGGGGATATTTGTCAAGTCCTCTTTGGTGACGCAGTGCTACATTTCCTATTCAATACATTTAACTGTTGGTTTGTCCACCAGGTCTGTTTATAGATCCTGTAATGGACTGCACAATTCAAAGTGCTGACCACAGCATGTCTTCATACTCCACAAGCAAAATCTGCTGCATTTTGGCAAATTGCTGTGATTGGGCAACGAGATTAGTCAGACCCAATGTGAAAGCCATTCCAGATGACTGGATTGTTTTCTAGCTTGAGATGCATCTTAGCATATCCATGATCAGGTCAAGGCCAGCTGTGGTGCTTCTGACCCTCCACAGGTACAAGGTCCAAGTCAAGAGATTTTGCGCTAATCCCTGGCTGATTCACACATGCCTCAGAAATGCATGATTGTGGGAACTGTTTAAGGCAACTTGTATTCTGCACTGCTCGTTCCTCCAAGTGCACTAAGGGCTTAGACAATGTGTGTGAGCTAGTTCTATAACTCATACTATGGGCGCGCCTTGGAGGGACCATGCTGAACTCCCAGTCCTCCCCCTCTGGGATACACATAAAGGACGAAGTCAGGTATTTGTTGAGGATACAGTGACGCTCTGGCTGGGGATGGTGTCCAGAGTCATCTCCCTTCTCTACATCCAGGTAAGTGCTGAGGTCTCCTTTGCTGGAGTTGCAAGAGTCTGATAAATGAATAGAGGAGATGAATAAAGACTCTTGATGATGAAGGACCTCAGTGTGGATCACTTCTGCCTGAAGTGAAGCTCTCTCTTCTTTTGTGGTCTTGGCCTGCAGCAATGGATCAGAGGAGGCCAGGTCTTTAAGGCACAATATGTTCAAGTGGGCTGCAGGCAGGCTGCCAACCCAGTGGTAATGCCTGATCAGCGAGTTTACTTGGGTGAAGTCTGCTGAAGGCACAGAAGACATGGTACACATCACACTCTGCATCTCAGACAGCAGAATTTGAGTCTCTTTGTCTCGATTCTCATATAGTACTGTGTTAGCACAGATGAAAATAAATAGTCCCACTCCCATAATAACAGGACCTAGTAGTTTCATCCTGTCAGTGTGGATCAGGGTCGCCGTTGAGAACAGCCCTTTGGCTCCAAGGCTCCAATTGGATCCCTGAGAGGGGCTCTTACTCACTGAACCTCCTGCTGATCGTTGCACTCGGTATGGCCAATACCCCACCACCGCCAGTGTTGTGCCTACAATCACCACTATCATCCCCAGCACCAGGAATGCCCCTGGCATGGAGCGGATGCGCACTTTACCCCGGACTACCCCTCCTTTATTCTTCCTGGATCTCAGATTGAAGCATGGAAAACGCCGAGAGGATGATGAGGCTAAAGCCTGGGTTTGGGCCTTCTGGGTTCTCATACTTTCAACTCGCTGGCTCTAAAAAGGAAGCGAAGGTCAAATGTTATAACAGAAACTAAGCACAAATGCATTTTTACATACATACATTTATGCATTTATGTATTTATGCATAGTGGTATAACGTCTTCCATAAATAAGTTATGGAAACAAGGTGCGACTGAACTCTTAGTACCTTTTACATATTTATTCAGACCTTGAAAGTACTCATTACAAATTGCAAAGGGCTCTTCTTCTCTCATCCAGCCAGATGACTGCATGTTATATATCAAATAAATGCACTCATCCAATCATTAGCATCCAATCTTTTCAGTTTAACATCCAATCACCTTTATTACTGTAGCAATAACAATCAAGAATCATGCTAAATTGCCATCTGCTATGTCGTTCTCATGCTACACAATACAGTTTGCACTAAAGCTATCTGGGTACATTTGAAGCTGGATAAGCCACTGCACTGCAGTGTCAAATTAGAGGTTCTGTGCCGCTGGCCCTACCTCAGAAAAACATTTCAATATGCTAGAGTAAGAAAAGACTTCCTTTACTTCCTTTAATGTTCACATCAAACATCAGAATGAAGAAAATGTGTGATCTCTGTGACTTTAACGATTACATGGTTGTTGGTACCAGATGGGCTGGTTTGAGTATTTCACGAACTAGAACTGGGGCGGGATTTTCACACACAACAGTCTTCTCTATAGTTTAACAGAACGGTGCAAAAAACAAAAAAACATGGAGTGAGCATCAGTTCTGCAGGTGGAAATGCCTTGTTGATAAGAGAGATCACAGGAAAATGGCCTGATTGGTTCAAGCTGCCAGGAAGGATATAGTAACTCATACAGTGGATATAAAAGTGCACCTTTTGACACCACTCAGTCACAGCGGTTTCTGAAATATTCAAACCTCATCTGGAACCAACAGCCATGCCACAAGTAACAGAGATCACACTTTTTCTTCATCCTGATGTTTAATGTGAACATTACCTCAGCTCTTGACCTGTATCTGCACGATATTGTGCATTGTTCTGCTACCACATGATTGGCTGATTGGATAACTGCATGAATGAGCAGGTGTACAGGTGTTCTATTAAAGTGACTGATGAGTGTATTTAACTATGTTGGCCTGTACTCTTTCATAATGCCAGGTTAGACCTACAATGATTCCAGGGGCTAACAAATTGCCCAGGCAGCAAGTACAATTCTAGCTAATAGTAATTAGTTATTTACCTATTTTGCTTCAGATTGATTTATTATCAAACTATGTAGCATTGGTCATGCATATGACAAGCAAACTTACAGAGATTCTTTTTAATACTTGAGTACTATTTTTTTTATTTCACTTGAGTACATAAAAGCCTAAATGGCTGAATACTTACACTTTTAACTAAGATGCTATCTGTAAGAGGTTACTATACTTTCACTTTCACATATAATTTCTCAGCATTTCTTTCATGACTGGTTGAAAAGACAGAGGGCTCAGTGTTGAGTGGTTTCTCATAATAGACAACCCAAATAACCCCCCGAAAAGGAAACTACAACCATAGGAAAAGTCCATAGAAAAGATTAGATGTTCTGAGGAACTCAGCGTGCAGATACTTTTGGCTGTTCGTGCGAAGAATCAGCAGCAGTCTCCCAGAACACAGTGTTAATAGAGAGAAGATGCAGCTGATAAACAAGCTTAACTGTTTAAAGTGTAAATTCCACCAAAGTCATTGATTTATTCAAGGTCACATTCCATGTAATGGGACTTTTGTGTTAAATGTGAATGCATGCTTTCAATTAAAGCACCGTATGATGAAGAAAAAATTGTAAATAGCTTCCAAAATAGCTTTGATATATGAGGGAAAAAATCTCTTTAAAACTCAGTACACTTTAAGAGTAATTAGTATATGCTTTTTACCTGAAATAATGATTTTATGTTTGTAAAATAGCTACAAGAGCTACAAACAGTGGTTTGTAGATGTTTGTATAGAACATGTTTGGAGATGGAGGGTAGATGTTTATCTCTGCACAGGGTATCAGCCTCCATTTACTCTCTCCATCAGTGGAAAGGGACCACCATTGAGCATATATGACTTGGTTGGATACACTCATACCAGCACCTCACAGACTGTCATGTCAGTGTCACGGTTAATGAGCATGATCCATGCTGCGGTCTTGTGGTGGTCCCTTTACGACATATGGTTCAGAGAAACAGAAGAGCTCCATTCACTAACTGTACGTCTATACAGTCTATAAGTGACCTATATGGAATGTATACACAATGAAGTGGCCATTGAGGGTTGTGCACTGCTTTTTTAGCATTACTTTTTTTAATCATGACATCAAATCTAGCATTACAACAATGTTAAACTGACACAGTAAAATACTTTAGCCTTTAATTACAGTAGAATATGTTGCACAGTAAATTTAAGTATAATCACATATGTTGTTTTTTTTTATAGTTATATGTTATAGAATTTGTTTGACATAAGAATGAATGACTTGTACAGATATGAAAAATAACTCAATAATAAACTATAAGCAATAATACTTTTTTTTAAAATTATTATTATTATTATTATTATTATAATTATTAGTATTATTATTAATATTATTATTATTATTGTTGTTGTTGTTGTTGTGGTGGTGTACAGAGGCAACATGTAAAAAATTTGATATGTTCCCAAAAAACATAAATCTAGGAAAACAGCACAACCATATTATACCACTATATGGTGATCTGTCAAGTCAGTTATTCAGTCTCACTGGTTAGTTCTGCGCTATGGCCTATAAGGTGCGGTAATTCAATTTGGAAAAAAATCAGTTGATAAATACCTACTCTTCCTGATTCTTCCACAAAATTGAGACATTTTCATCCTAAACATTGTCTCAAAGCAATATAACTTGAACAGTACCCAAGCTGTTACTCCAGTTTTGACAGAAAAACCTGAATTTGTTCCGCTATAAAGCCATGAAAAAAAGCCATTGTGATACATGTACATGATACATAATAAACTCGGAATCAAATGTTATTGAACCAGGAATATGAAAATATCCCAGTCCTATTTGTTTTTAATGTACTTCTGGAAACAACCAAACCTCTTTAAAAATAATTTACTCCTCACTTAGAACTGGCTATATAACTACATAAGAAAAACAACTATCAAACTATAGGCAAGACCATGTGAATTTATGAGCCACAGTCTGCATGATGACCCACAATATTTCGGCATACTAAACTCATCACTTTTAAAATACTGTAACAAAGCTGATCAGCTCTGAATCCAGAGCAGCTTCACAGCAGGGGGTTTCCCATCCTATCCAGGGGGCATGCACCTGCCTGCTGTGAAGCCTTTATACTGATCACATTTGGTGCAATGGGAGATTGACAATAAAGCAATATTATTTCAGTAAATGCACTAAGGCAAGCCATGCCGCTCTTTAAAAATCCGGGCACGATTGTCACACACAAGGCTAGCACTAAGATTGCAAATATCCGATATGCAGTAAAATGCAGCAGCAGTTCATACAAACACAGGTTTTATGTTAATGTGGAGAGGTGCGTGGTGATGCCCAGGTGGCTGCAGCACACAAACACACAGTCCCAGCAGAGTCAATGAGGATGAAATACTCCCTGTGGTGTGGCCCATTCTTGCCCATTCACTGGCCACGAGCATGACCTTTTATCTGGTGGCCAAAAACTCTGCTTAGACAGACGTTGTGTGTGTACTGGATATGTAAGAATATGCTGCACATGGTAATGAACATTTTATCCTTGTAGTACACTGCAGTCAGTCACCAGGGTCTATGAGACCCATAACGTTGGAACCTTAGCAATTTGCATCCAATTTGCCTTTCCATCCAAGGCATGACGTTTTTGTAGTTCTCCCAGTTTTTGCTAAGGTGATTCAAAAAGGCTGTCTACAATGATATTCCTTCCATATAAAGCAGTATTGTGGGGCTCACAATGAGGAGATCCCACATCTGTATCCTGAGGAGTGTGGCAGATTGAGGGAACCTAGCGCATTTCATGAGCAGAAACACTGCTATGAGCTTAAAAACCTCCCAGTGTACAAAGTCCTAGTGCTATGGTCCTAGTATTCCTGAAATGTTAAAACATGGGCATCAGTCTGACCACCATGTCATGCCTTTTTACTCATCTGTAATAATGAGTCTTCCTGTGGAAAGATTCCCAGCATGTTCCAACCACAAGTGAGGGCAGTAGTGGAAATCTGGGTATAATTTCTGAGAATAATTTCCTGTCTGCAAGTGATGGAGCCACTCATAAGAGCCTACCTAAACTGCTAAAGCTTAATAATGTCTATCACATGTTGGGGCAACAGGGTGGCTAGCATTCCAATGACTCAAGCTTCCAGACCATGAATCATATAAAATGATCTCCCATTTCACAGTGAGACTGAGTGCTATAACATATGTAAAGATAAGTCAGGGGACATATTGCACACAATCTGACAAGTGTACTGACTAACTCACTAACGCTGGCTGTTAAGAGCTAATGCTTCAATACAAGTGTCAAACTCACTGTCCACCATCTTGTTTCATTCAGTCCATGCAAACTTTGTCCATGAAAAAATGTGTGATTCAGTCATTTAATTTAATAATTTAATAATAACTCCAAATCCCCAAATGTAAAGAAAAGATTAATGGAACGTGAAGACAAGGGAGATGAGAGATACAGTCTCCTCTGAAAGTATTGGAACACCAAGGCCAGTTCATTTGTTTTTGCTATACATTTTTGCTCAACAAGCTTGGAAAAATATGACAAAAGAAGAATGCAACAGTTTGGTGATGTCGGTGGGGTCAGCAGCTTAATGCCATTATTGCAAGCAAGGGCTATGCAACCAAATATTACGTATTATTTACCTTAATTAACTTTACCACTATCTGGTCCAATACTTTTGCTAACCTAAAATTTGGGTTGTCTGACACAAAATGCGCCATGTTGTAAGTTAACATTCTGATCTAGTTTTGAAAAAAATTCTGATCTAGTCTCATATTCGTTTGATACGGGGTTAGCCCATAGCCTAGCTCGTAGCCTAGCCCATAGCCTAGCTCGTGAAGCAACTCTCTTGTCCTGCTTCTGCTTCCTTTCCTTACGCCGCCTCGCTGGTTACTCTGCTGGGCTTTTCAGTATGCAGGATCTCCGATGGGATGGAGTACAGGCATTCGAAGGTGTAATCCTGACATCGATTTCTGATTTTGATCAGTTCGTCATAATGTAGACATTCACTGAGTGGTTGAACATATTGAACAAGTATGCCTGGCCGTGGTTTGGTGTGATTGAGAGCTTTCAGCAGACACACCTCCAGCGTCTCAGAGAAGAGAATACTTCTTATTTTTTCCACGATTTTGAAACCTAATAATATATACTTCGCAATTTTTTCTTATTATTCAAATTTGGATTTCCTTACTGCTTTACATGGTCTTTAAATTTCAAAAACAAAATCCCCCCAACACTACAACTCTCATGATCATCATGTCTACTGAAAGTAATGGTGTTAAGAAGGTTATCTTATTATAGCTAAGTTATAACTTATAGTGTAGTTTGCTAGCCAGCTGACAAAGCTAGTTATGCAGACATAACAGCAATGAAACCTGTCAGAGGAAGCATCAACATCAACATGAGCTAATTATAATCTGAAAAGTGTTGTTTTAACACAAAATCATAGGAAATATGGAAAAAAAAAAGTTTTCTGAATTCAGTTATGGCATTTTGTAATATTAGTCAGGCTATGAGCCAAAAAGTCACAGGTTTCATTCCTAACATTATGTCTGTCTGTGAGGAGAGGAATGACAATAAAGCTTACTTAACTTGACTTTTAGTAACTTGAGTTGTTTTATTGAGTTTTATAGATCAAAATATACATCGCCTTTCACATTAAAGACATTGCAGGGTTTACATCACATACTGTATGCTAGGGTGTTTTCACACTTGGTCTGTTTCAGTGATCTAAGTGTTCTAGATGGCTCAGCTTTTTTGGGTTCTTTTGTCAATGCGAACTCAACAAATGAACACAGACCTCTCTGGAGGGACCCACTAGACCACCTCCAGAGGCAGTCTGTGTATGGCTCGTCTGTAGCTCAAGTCCACTTCATAGTTTGCTTCATATATAAAGAATTTGCGTTTTGCTGTACATGTATAGCTCCAGTTTTATGTCACTGCACAGAATTTAAGTCAATTAAAAAAACCCTAATGGCTTCGCATGGGTTAGTGCAGGTCCACAACAAAGACAGCAGTGTTAGGCAGCAATTGGACAGATGGTGCCTGGTCTGTCGAGTCACATTTTCTTTTTCATGGCCATGTCCATGTGTGCTGTTTACCTGGTGAAGTGATGGCACCAGGGAGCACTATGGGAAGAAGACAAGCCAGTGGAGGGAGCGTGATGCGCTGTGGAATGCTCTCCTGGAAACACTGGGTCAGGCCATTCATGTGGACATCAGTTCGACACAGGCCGAGGCAGTTGTATTTGCAGATGGCAGTGGCTTTTAACAGCAAGATAACGCGCACACTGTTAGAAACCGTGGCACGAGCAACTACGCTACAGTGCAACTATGTTTCAATGATGGGTGTTATATATTAGTTACTGTATATTTATTTTAATTGTAATATAGTGTATATCGTGTATTTTATCTACACCACTCGGCCATTTTGAATGACACTCCCCACAGCTATGACACTCTGGTAAAGTTAATAACTAGTGGTCTGAGATCTAATAACTGCTAAAAGATCCAGAAAGAGAACCAAGTCCCCTTTAGAGTCCACTTGTGTCATGAACACCAAGAGGTCATTTGCAATAAGTACCCTCTCAGGTCCACTTTAACACGACTGATATGGTTCATTCATAAAGGTGTTTTCATATACAACCCTTATTTACAAACGGAGATACTCGAGCGTAGTGACATTAGCGCATGCGCAGTGTGGACCGGACAGAGGCTGGGGATCAGTGAGGAGAAAGGCGTTTAAAACTAAGTATTTTATCCGCGTGCATTACATGTCAGTAAACTTGCCTCCGTGAGCTTCTTTAGCCAAACGCACACTGAGCCTTTCCAAGCAGTGATTCAGCTTTCAGACTACATGTGTGAGATGCAGCCAGGTGCTTAGCAGTTACACCCGGATCTCCATAAACATGTGCACTCTGAATTCAGTGAAAATTTCATTTCTGACTTGTCATAAAAAAAAAAAAAGGAGTATAATTACAGTAAGGAGTTTAACACAAGCAGAAGAGACTGTGAGGTTTAAGAGAAATACTTTCATTCGTATCCAATGTGATGCATAACACCGGGCAAGTCAGATCCAAACAGTGAAATGCACCAGCCTACCTTTACTAAGACAGCATCAGTGTAGATAAGTTCTCTCATTTCAGCTCTATAACATAGGTGATTCAGTGTGATACTTGCCTTTGGTTATGCTGTATTAGATCTGCGTTTACTGCGTCCAGACATGAGCACTGCATCCCAACCACTCCAACAGGCTGTCTCATCTCATCTCATCTCATCTCATCTCATCTGGAAAGAAGTTTCACGACAGATAATAAATCCCAAAAAACGTTGAGTGAGTTGCATAGTCGTCCACTCCGAGAGGAATAAGAATGTAATAAAGCTAATCAAAGTAAGGAGAAAATGAGCAGAAACAGCACCCAGCCACTCTCACACAGTCCGGGGGCTGAGGCACAAAGCTCCTGCCGCACACATGAGGCGATAAAGCATGCAGAAAGCGCCTCCCCCGCTGGAGACTTCCTCTGCCTCACACTCACACCATCAGTGCAAGAAGAAACCTGCATGTGCATGAAGGAGTGCAGGAACTGTGGAGAGTGAATAGTAGTCTTCGACACAACGTGTGCAGTTTGATGAGGAAACGAGTGGTAAGGTTTAGCAGAATCTGCCACAGCTCTTCTGGAGACTCTGACTGTCGCATCTGCTTCTTATTTTTGCAGCAAAACCCAGGAGCCTTCGTTATGTTGGTTTTGTTTTTTTTTTATTTTTGTCTGAAAAGTGGTCTCTTATGCTGCATGCTGTCTTTACTGACATACAAACATTTTGCTGTAACATTTAAAGGTCCACTGTGTAGGATTTTGAGGGAATCTATTAGCAGAAATGTTTTCCATAATATACATAAGGAATTCATACATATGCAATTCAATTCAATTCAGTTTGTATCTGTGCAGAGCTTTTAACAGCAGACATTGTCACAAAGCAGTATAAACTTATGAATCTATACATTTATCTATGTATCTCCCGAATGAGCAGCCTGCGGCGACGGCGGCAGGAAAACTTCCTGAGGAAGGAACCTTGAGAGAACCAGACTCAAAAGGGAACCCGTCCTCATTTGGGTCACACTGTATACTGCAATTACAACTAATACACTTAATACTAGGGTCAGGTTTAGAGTGCAAGACTGTTCGTGGTGATTCGAGTAGTCAGCAGTCCAACGGCATCACCACAGTTCTAGGTGTATGTTGAGGAAATGTCATATGTCCTCATTAGTGTATAATTAGCTGTAACTCTGAATCGTTTTGTTTGCATAAGTTTAGAGCGAGCCCTTTATACCTACACAGGGAGCGGGTCCACCTCTACGCAGCCGCCATGTTGCGCCGCTACAGTAGCCCAGAACGGACAAACATCTAGAGAGCGCCTTCCATGTTTCACGTTTTTACAAGCGGCAGCGTAAATCCGGAAGGAAGCACCGGAAAGACGACAAAGAAGAAGAAAGGAAGACGAGGAAGAAGAAAGAAGAGGAATCAGTGTTTGCTGGAGCTGGAGAACAAGTCTGAGAAGCCAAATTTTGAAAAATGGAGGAAGTACGCTACGGGCACCTGACGGCCACCGTACGCTCTAATACACACATGGAAAGGGAGGGGTAAGGGCGATAGTGGACCGTTAATAAGATTTTTTTAAAAACAGCTTGTCGTGTTACATGTTTCTGAAAAAAGTGTGGGCTGCTATGTCCAAAAAATTACAACTGTCTTACAATTCTCCTTACAATTGTTACGTCAGCAATTACACACATTTATTTAATCTGTTTAGATAATGTAGCATGACTGCTGTACGTCCCTGTGAATGAACTGTTACTATAGAAACAATAACCTGTGATTGGCAGCTGCGCTATTGTCAGAGCTGCTGTTATAGAAAATTAATCAACACCTTCTGAAAGGAGAATTCAACAGCGCTGTGGTTTGATCTTTATTAAAACACTGATCTTCCGTGTTCTAGGTGAGAGTAACACTGAAATCTAGTTATTAGTAAACTTATTTTTTAACCACACACATCAATCGTGTTTTTTCCCTGCATAATGAAATCACGGAGACACGACAGGGCAGGATTTACTGCATTCTTGATGCGGCCTGTTCCACAACTGTACACGGTCCAGACGCCATTGTGGCTTGGACTTGTCGAGAACTTGTGGGACGGGACTGCTATCGATATTCATTCGAAACATTAGACCCTGCAGAACGGTTTCATTACTTATCTCCTGAACGCAAAACACTGGCGAAATCCATACTTTTTTCCTTCAAACAAAGAGGTGGAACACTTCTACAGTTGCTATGCTGACTGTCCAATCCAATATAAACATCGGGTCTCTGCTTACGGCTTCACAATATCAAAGTGGACGGGGTTAAATGGCATGACAGCGCAGTAGCAAGGGTTCAGTTCAGTGGTCGCTCGGTGGTTTAACTTCCGTGCTAGTGACCAGAAGGTTATAAGTTCAAATCCCAAGACATTTCTCACAGCCCTTAATCCTCACGCTTGGAAAGTACTCATGCATCTTCCTCCTGGCCAAATTTAAACAGTTCCAGACGATTAGATTTCTTTAATATGTTCCTGATTGTGTTTTATTGTATTTTTTTCTACCTGCATATGCATTTTATCTCCATTATCTGACTCATGCAGCCTGAACAATTCTCTCTCTCTCTCTCTCTCTCTCAGTCTGTCTCTCTGTCTGTCTCTCTCTATTTTAATATAAAAGCAATTTTTTTATGTGTATGACTTCATATTTGGTTGAAAGTAACAAAAGGCTTTCTGGAAACAGAGCACCATCTTCCAAATACATGAGGTCATGGAGGACCTTGATTGGCTAGTGTTTCTGTGATTGACAGAAGAAAGACGGTACACCCCTCCCACCCAGAGATCATGACCAATTTTGCTTTCTTAGACTCATCCGGATTTGAACTTGCAATGTCCAGATGATTTCTGTTACTCATTTGCTTAGTTTGAGTCGTCATCCCCGATTTTTTTAAAAAAAGGGCGCCAATAATTTTGGACTTGGCCACGTGATTCTTTTAAATTGTGTTTGTTTAATCTATTTTTACCTTGTAAATCAATCATTTTTGTAACCAGGACTGGTGAACACATACTTATGAATATCCCAAAATAGACGCGTTGTTATTTTTAGTTACATTGCAACATCGAAATTTTGCCAATAAACATGTAAATCTCCTTATATTCGCTCACTAGCAAGACCACCATGTTTGTTTTTCTTGCTTGCTCCCTGATTGGTTGGGAGGTTAAAAAAAGACGCCACTTGGCACTGGTCTGAAAAGTTTTTCAAAACTGGATGCTTCTGTGACCAAAACAAAAAGTTTTTAGAACCTGTTAAACCCTTACAAAACGTTCAAATAACATTCAAATAACGTTCTTGGGTAGGATTCATTAACACACTGCAGGAGGGAAGAGGCTAGAGGTCAGGCTTGTTGGTGTATTACACACACACACACACACACACACACACACACAAACTGGTGGGCTACTGGTATGGACACATGGTTATGATTGAGTGGATTGAGGTGGCATCCTTTCATCTGAGAGCGAGTGTATCTGAACCCTGAGCCCTGCTCTGACCTCTCGTTTTATCTGCGCATTTCTTCCTCATTGCTCATTTATTTTTCCCTTCCCGTCCTTTCCTCGCGTCCTTGTTCCTTTTCTTTCTCTCTCTCTCTCTCTTCATCCCATCTGCTTTGCATCTCGCACTGAGAGAGATAACTGGTCTTAGCGTTTTTTCTGGAGTGTGTGATTTGGGTTGTGCCCGCAGAATAATCAGATTCAATGTTATAAGGGACAATGTGTTGGCTGCTTTCCAGGATGAAAAATGTATAGCGATATTAGATAGGGCAGCATGATATTGCTAACATCACACGCAGGGCTGTCAGTCTTGCGTAAACTTGGCATTGCTGTTATTGAATGCATTTCCCTCATCACACCAGAATCCTACAGCGACAAGTCTAACAACTTATAAACGTAGTGCTAAAACAGCATGTGTTCATAACTGCAGGTCTTTATCTTTCATCTAGTCTTTATTCCTCTTATAATTCGCTACCTAGTGAATACAGAACAGATGTTCTATTAGACGGAACGACATTTACGCTGCGTCCTGAAGTCTAGCCAGCCGTATACCAATAAAGGCTGGTTTATTTTTAACAAACCTTTCAGTACAGCCAGGAAATTCTAAATAAATCAGTTGTGCATCAGTTATCCTCAGGAGCCTATAATGGATATTGGCTTAGGATTTATATACATATATAACATATCCTTTATACCATATACATATATAACATAACAGCTGATAGAAAGTAAGATAATAGCTGTAAAGCGTCAGGGTCGTGGTGAATCCGGACCATATCCCAGAAACGCTGGCAACGAGGTGGGAAAATTCACCTATTCATTAACAGTCACGCCGACTTTAGAGTCTCCAATCCACCTACAGCACGTTTTTGGGAGGTGGGAGGAAACCGGAGGGAACAGACATGTACACGGAGAACATGTGAAACTCCACACCAACAGCAACCCACCCTTGAAAAATCCAATTATATTATACAAATGGAAATACAATAAAGTGTACGTGTGCTGGTTTTCCAATGACCAGGCCTTTTTTTAAAAAGACCCACTAGTTCTCATTTTTCTTGTTCGTATCCATCTTTCCGAAGGCTCACGCTCATGGTGGTCCACAAAGAGACAACTTAGGAAATGTTTAGACTATCCAGGTAGCACTGAGGAACGAACGGCGCCACTGAAGCCCCTTATAACTCGATCTACTGTACAATTACAATCAGCTTAATTGAAGCTCTGGGAACTAATTAAAGGGAAGTTTGTTATTGTGTTATTCTGAGAGGACGGAGTTTAGAGAATTGGAGACCCACCTGAAGCTGCTTCGGGCTTCAACTGGTGAAGATTTGGAAGGCTGATGAAACATCTACTTCTTGGCTATGTGTATTTGATGAGCTTTACTGTATACAGCCAATTCTAGAATGCTGGCTTACTAAATACTAGACTAGGCTACTAAACTAAGTAGGAGCTTCTGATATTGGCATCACTTATGTATGTCCAGATGTTAGCTGAATGGTGATCTACTACCTAGCGAGCACATCTGCTCATGAACGCTGTTTACTCTGTTTATTCTGTAGTCATGTGCAACGGATGCCAGTAATTAGCTGTCATCATGCTGAATCACATGGTAGAAGAAGGTCAAAAGGGCATCTGCCCTCCCAGAGAGCCCAAATCTTACTCTCTCCAGCTTTGGACATCTGTGAGATCATCAGGATTCAAACTCATTATCTCATCTGTGCATAATAAAACCATCTACGGATTTGTACATGTTTTATAATGATTTACACATTCAAATGTTAATGCTGTGTCATCTGATTCAGAAAAGCCAAGAACTGAGTGTGCTGTAGTTAGCTAAGGCAGCTAGCTAGTATTCTGACAAGTATGGCTACTTACATAGGAAATGGTCATTTTTGGTTTTTTTGTTTGACATTGCAAACAACCATCCAGGTTGAACATTTTTTGCACCAGCCCTGATATTTGGATTGCCAAAAGAGATTGAAGCTTGTTTTATTTCAACCAGCAAAGAAGACAACAGTGAGAATGAAAGAACCAGGCGGAGTAACAAAAAAGGATGCAAGACACAACGACAGCTGTTTTAAAACCTAAAAGAGTGAGCAAAAAGCGTTGACATATCTTTGGCGCGTAGATTCAAACGCTAGAACCGCAGCTTAAAAAACTTAGATCTGGTCCATCTTATTTAACCAAGGCATAAAAACGAACCCGCAAGCATTCCAGAAATGTCTTCTTAAACCGAGACCACACTATTCATGTTTGACTCGCTTGTGTCCCGGTGGATCATGGTTGGAGAGACATGGAGAGGAAAAGTGGAGTTTTAATGGCACAATAAGAGAAATGGCTCTCTGTTACGAGCTGGTGAATCCTTCAGAGAGAAACGTGTTAAAGACCTGCTCCAAAATGCCAATTTCTCCCACTTTATCCTCCATGGCTAATGTGCTTCCAATGACTCCCCTTTTACCCCCCCCCCCCCCCCACTCCCATTCCCTTTCTCTTGTTCTGTTTTTCACATGAAGACAGCACTCACACACCTCTCGCTCTCTCTGATGGATGATTTGGAGAACAGAATTGGTTTGGTGCTGTATTGTTTCCACTGATGGAAGGCTCTTTCTTCTCAGCCACTGCTGGCAAAAGAGACCCATTTTCACACTAGATACATTTCCAGCCATGATTTTTTAGCCAATTTCCCACCAAAAAAGAAAATGCAACTTGTTATATATATTTATATATACATATCTGTTCTGTCGAATATTTATCTAAAAACATACCAGTTACCCACCAACAGAGTGCTTCCCAGTCACATTCTTATCTATTCACTTGACGTGGTTTTGCATCGTCCAAACTCAGTTCCAACACTGAAGGATGCAAATACATGAGTTTCTGTTTCTGTCCTGTTCGGTGAAATGCCAACAAAATGTAAAGACTTGTTACTGTACATTGCAAAAACATAGCCATGCTAGATGTGACTCATAACTACGTTTTTAGAGCTCTAATTTCTTGTCCACGCCATAAATTTCAAGCTGTTTTTAGAAATATTTATGATCCAAATCACCTCCAAGCCACTCCAATGTTTCTCTCAATGCAACATGGCTGACAGCAACACTTGTCGGTCTAAAATTTCTACACAAAAATGACAACGGGAGCTAATTTTGCATTCCTGTAATTCTCCACAGTTGTGGTATCCTCATTGTTCCATCCATCCATTATCTATAGCGCTTTATCCGTCTGGGTTGCGGGGAAGCTGGAGCCAACCCAGCATCTACGGGTGAGAGGCGGGGTACACCCTGGGCAGGTCGCCAGTCCACCACAGGGCCGACACAGACAAACAGCCACACGCGCTCGCATTCACACCTATGGGCAATTTAGAGTAGCCAGTTGACCTAATCTGCATGTCTTTGGACTGTGGGAGGAAACCGGAGCACCCGGAGGAAACCCACGCGTGCGCGGGGAGAACATGCAAACTCCCAAAACAAATATACATTGCTTTAAAGTCTTAATGCTTATTAGTAAGCAGGGACTCCCACTTCAGCTCTATAGGAGTCAGAGCTCCAGTCAAACGTGCGTGCGATTTCACGCGCATGTATGTTCCGAGGCAAATGATTGCATTGGTGACAGTTGAGACGAGAGCTGTAATTAACATCAGCGAAAAACATCACATTAGGACGAAGCCGTCTTCTTGATAACTATGATAGTGTGAGGCCGCTCCATTGTAGCATAGGTAATCTACCAAATTACAGCCTGCAGACACCATGCGCGACAAGCACGCCGTGATTTCAAGAGCCTGTCTGTCCGTGGGCCATCTGCGATATGCTTCATTTATACGTACTGGATTCCCTGTTATAGCACCGGGTACCCTTTAATCATCAGTGATTAATATTATTTAATTATCACACAGCTTGCTTTCCGGAATGTTAAACTCAAAAACATTTATTATTAATTGTAGTGCATTAGTGAAGATTTCAGGATGCACGTGATTTGGTCGTGAAACTGGCACGCAGCATATCGCTCATCTGGACCATCCATGTCATGCACATCTCTGAACTCTTGCCAAAGGAAAATGTGAGCAGACCGAACATGCTTCCAAGATCAGTGTCCAGTGTCCAGTTGAAGCTGATGCTTAAGATCTGAGGAAGTTGTATAAACTGTCCTCTTCTGTGTATAGTAGAGATCCTGTGTGCAAAGGCGCTCACGTTCCGAATGAAATTAAAAGAAGGTTCTTTGTTTTGTTTGGTTCCCTGCAGTATTCATGTGGACTTGTATGTTACACACAAACAGCTGTTCTAAATCAAAGGGATTTGTAGTTGTTCACGCTGACCTTCTGCTGACCTTGTAGCATTTGACGCCACCGTTCTCACAGACAGCTGCGTCGCTTTAATAAGTGTGTGTGTACGTGCTGTCTGTCTGTCGGCTTGCTGCAGAGTGACTGAGGAGGCTTCTACCTGCTGCACCTGCTGAGATCGATGGCTACCATTCAAGCATGGCATATTTCATCTTTTTATGCTTCCTGAAATATACAATTATGTCTGTTTCTTTAAACTAATATTCCCAGATCAAAAATCACGTTTGTTAACATAATTCCGGAAAATAGTCCAGCACGCTAATTCCCCGGCAGGCTTGATGAGTACAGGAGTAAAAGAAGTCATGATGATGGTCTCACTCTGCGTGTGCTTTCTCTGCCGTGGAAACGGATGCCGCATTGCATGAGCACCCAGACCACGTGCTGCTCCAGCCCATATACAGCAATTTATCACCCGGTTCCTGATGCAGTTCGATCTCACAACTCGTCTCCGTAAAAGTTGCTCAATTTGTGCGGCAGTAGAAGCGCACACGGATGCTTGACACGATGAGTGTGTGGTCACAGCGCAGTGACCGAGCTCTCAGTCACAGCACGTCCCTACAGACTAACTGCAGTCACTGCTTATGTAACTATTTTGAGACCTGATGTCAGCAGATTTCACAGGAATGGGAACGTCTTTATACCTAAATGTACTTTTTGTGTGGGGTTGGTTTTTTTTATTTTGGCCACACATCCACTTTTCCTCATTTCTTTCCCTCCAAATGAATAGCATAGTTTGAGGACAAAAATGTGATGGAAATGTGGAAAATGTATTTATAAATGTACATACGCTTAATGAAGCACATTGAATAACACTATTAAAATGATTTAGAGGAGTAAGACGAGTGAGTTAAGCTTCATATTAAACTCCAAATTGCATGCATTTAAAAATCTCTTGTATTGGATTTATTTCGGTTAAAAAATATATAAACCCTCATATCCTTTCCCAAAATCTATGTAATCATATTTATTTGCTTGTTTCAGCAGTCTTTCCCTCATCTCCATTTTCTCCTAGGATCATTTAGCCTGTGTCAAATGGTGTACCGGTATCAGTGCCTGCAGTGGCACTCTATTTAGTTTAATATTATTTGGTTCAGGATGCAGTTATAATCTCAGAGGAAATGCTGTTCGGGGTTGATGTATTACTGGGCTTGAATTTTTGACTCCGTTTTGTTTACAAAACCCAAAGTTGGAGAAATAATTCTCATAGATTTATGCGCTCAGAAGTTTACATGTCATCATGGGCGTGAACGTCACTGGGCTTCCGGTGATTTCTTGGAACTGTTCTTTTTCAGGCCAAGACTTGTATCTTTAATAGAAAAAAAAAAAACCAAGAATTTGGTGCACAAGTTTTAATTTAATTTTGGTAGTATACTTCAGTTGTGGTGAAAGTGTGTTCCAATTTTGAAATCTTAAGTTCAGGCTTTTTAACTAATTGACTACAGTTGGGACCTTCTCTGTGCGCAACATAAAAAGACTTGGTTTGTTTGAAAAGTACCAGTTATTGGGAGGTGTAGCAACTTTACCAAGGTCTGGAAGAAGACCCAAATTATCACCCTCATCTGAAAGGAAAATGGTTTGGGTGAGTGGAAACAACCCAGGAACCATCAAGGTACAGGCCTGCCATGCACTGGAAGCTCCTGGAACACTGTCTACAGTCAAGCGAGTTTTACATCGCCGTGGATTAAGAGGCTGCTGTCCAAGAAAGAAGCCCATGCTCCAAAATCCACTTCACTGGACAAAGAAAAAGCCTTCTGGAGAAAAGCTGTTTTCAGATGAGACAAAGATTGAGGTTTTTTTTTTTTGCCACAATGACCAGAGGCACAGAGGGACACTGTAGCAGCTGTTAAGCATGGTGGTGGTAGCATCATGCGCTGGGGCTGTTTTACTGCCAGTGGAACTGGTGCATTACACAAAGTGCATGGAATAACGAAGAACCTCCGAATTCTTCAGCGTAACCTCGAACCATCCGCTAGATGGTTGAAAATTGGGTGTTCCAACAGGACAATGAGCCCAAACACTCATTAAAGCAGGTAGTGGAATGGGTAAAGCAGGCTGATATTAAGCTTAAAACAAGTCCTGACCTCAACTCTATGTGGGCCGTGATTAAGCCAGGTCCGTACCAGGAAACACACGTGTTCAGACAAGACAATTCTGCCAAGAAGAGTGGTGAAATTTCCACCCGGAATTCTGCCAGAAGCTTGTCGATGGCTATACAAAGCGTTTGGTCCAGGTGAAACTTGGGGACGCTTAACCAAATATGAGGTGTGCTGTGTGTATATTTTTGACCCTGGGTTGATTTCAGAAAACCCAAAATAAATTAAAACTTCTTTTCAATTCAAGATGTATGTTGTGCAATCATTCATCCTCAGAAAAAGAACAGTCCAAAGCCCATGTCCATGATGACTGTATGGAAACTCCTGCCCACAACTGTATATGAATTCACAGGGGGTTAATCCACAGTCTAAATCACGTGCAGGGCATTTTGACATGGACAAGGTGCCCGTGCGAACGCTGGAACAGAGGAGTATAAATAATGAGAAGTTTCGCGTCGAGACTTGTAATGCATCTCTCATGCTTTAATGCCAGCCTTCTCTCCTGAAGAGAATGTTTGGGTTCGTCCCCTGCAATGAAGAGCAGCCGGGTTTGAAAACGCATGCCTGGGTGGATCATTATCATCAGAGATAATTGTGTGTTCGGTTACAGGCAGCAGAATGACTAAAGTTTTACTTGTACAGGGGGGAAGAAATGCACACGGAGAGCTCCTAAAAATGCTGATGCATCGGCTCATACCTGCATCCGTAATAACGCACTCGCAAAGTGGGTGTGAGAGCAGCAGTGACGAGAACTTTGTCCCTCTCAGAGCGCATTTGCTGTTGAAGTAGTAGCTTATTGCACATAGGAAGAGTCAAGCCAAAAAAAAAAAAAAAAACCCAACCAACAACTGAATGTATGTGTGTATTGATTGTGATGATGCTGGAGAGGCGGTGAGAGCTAAATGGCTGCTCTGTTATGTATTCTTTATAAAAACAACGTAGATTCCCTCCTACACATCAGCCCACATTGTCTTTCACCAGCTTTTAGATACGTATTAATGGAGTTCCACTAGTTCCCTTACTTTCATTTATTTATCTGGGGGTTTTTTTCTTTATTCTTCAGCCCTTGGTGTGCAGGTAGCAGCCTGTCGTATTAGTTTCCTTACTCCTGATTATGCTTCAGTATGCGCTAATGGAGAGCAGACAGTCTTCTCCATCCACTTCTCGTCCAGCGCTACGTTGTGATTATTACAAAAATAGTCGCTTGCATAAGCGGTGTTGTTTATAGAGTAGCATAGTAAGCTGAGTATTTAAGTTCCCTATGCAGAAAGGATCATCACATCGCGGCACAGTTGTTCAGGAGAATAATCAAATCTGTTTAGAAATAGTTATATTAAGCGTACGCTCTCTGACCCCCAGTGATCTATAATTAAAAGCGATACTAAAGCTCAGTCGTGTGTGTGAGAGTGTGAGTGTGTGTGTGTGTGTGTGAGAATAGGCAAAGGAACGAGAAAAAAATCATGACCTCTGCTTCACTACATTGCATCAATTTTGTATGCACCTAAAAATATAAAGTTTCAAAATGATTTTTGTGGGCTTCCAAATGATTAAATCTAAATGGACCGTGTCTTTGCTTTAGAAATATCATTAGCACAGTAGGATAAAGTAAAACTGATGTAAATCAGAAAGGCAGAGATGTAACCGTAGTGTTTCCTGTTTTGCCCTCAGTGACGGGGACGAGTTGAAGAAATCCCTGTCTGAGCTTGCGGACACCAAGAACGACAACGCCCACACCAAGGGCATCAGCAGGATCAGCAGCGGCAGCAACCCTTTCCTGGATATTGCCCACGACCCCAACGCTGCTGTTTACAAAGCAGGCTTTCTGGCCCGTAAAATCCACGCGGACATGGATGGCAAGAAAAGTAAGACTAATAAATCAGGAGTGCAACTTAATGGCTATAGGGAACTCATTATTGACTGGGTGATGTGATGCAACCCAAGATGAATTACTTCCCTGTATCGAAATGCTCTGCGGTGTTTTATTCCATTTATAATCACAGCAA
This sequence comes from Parauchenoglanis ngamensis, assembly GCA_030014255.1. Taxonomy (NCBI): domain Eukaryota; kingdom Metazoa; phylum Chordata; class Actinopteri; order Siluriformes; family Auchenoglanididae; genus Parauchenoglanis; species Parauchenoglanis ngamensis. Next base: position 20,945,105 of record JAQMYM010000001.1, read on the forward strand.
TTACGCTTCGTGTCAATTAAAGAGCACGTCTTAAATTCGATCTCTTTACAGTTTAAGTGTATGTTTAGCATTGCGCATCATGAAGTCATTTGCTTAATAGAAGCTATAAAAACATGCCCTGGCTAACTTCTTTCTTTTTTTTTTCCTTTCTTCTTTCTCACAAGACTTGTTTTTCTCTAAAAGGAGGGGGCAAAAATACGCCGCTTATGTTACGAAGAACCCTGAAAGCGCCGAGTCCCGACCGACCGTTCGAAAGCGCCGCACCGGAGCCGCGTTCCATAGACGTTCAATTAATTTCATGATGTCATCGATTATACATTTTTCTTTGCTCGATTACAATGCATTTTTAAAATCGATTAGTCACAATGTACATTCCTGTGAAATAGCTGTTACTATAGAAACAATAGAGTATTAGAAGGAGTATATTGATGTAAACACAGCCAAAATACCTTTGGACCAATCAGATTCATGCCTCAATCAGCGCTTTGGTGTAATGTTAATGTGAGCAATGCGTTTGGCATCTGCTTCCTTTTTCCCATTTATTTCCTTCATGAAAAATCTCACATAGGTTATAAAAAGAGTCTTTAAAAATCGCCATTTTTTTTTTTTGGTGATCACTTTTTGTCCCGGATTAGTATAATTAAATATTTTTCCCTAAAAAAAACTGAAGCGATTTCTGATGTAAGCCACTAGATAAAGGAGCTAATGCAAGGTGGAAAAGGTTATTAAAATAATTGCTGCATAGTGCAAGCTGGCAGGAGGAAGAGCAGGTCGAATACAGCAATGCTAATGACCAGGCGCGAATGCACAGCATTCGCCATTAGTGCTTTGTATTGCATGACCACGGCTGTCCCCTGTATAATGTGTTTCAGCAGACAGCAAAGGAAAGAAAAGAATTTGGACTTGTTAGTGTCGTGCTTATGTCTGCTGAAATAGCGGAGGATTAAAGCCCACCTCTGCAGAATGTCGCTGTGGCATTTAGGCACACAAAGAAAGTAATACCCTCCCCCCTGCAGTCCGATAGCATGCCTTGATCTTGATGCGGTCTAAAATTAAATAGTGTCATCATATCATTTTTGACAATACGCTAACAGGTGGCCCATTTGTTTTAGCTTGCCAGAACGTAATGCACGAAAATAGGCGTCTCTGCTCCTATTGCAGGTCTCTAATGTGATGCAGACGTAAAAGAAAGATTTATAAAGACAAGGTTAGAAACCGATCTCCGATCAACAGCTAATAAATTTCCAGATCTGATGGAAGCTAGATTAGTTTGTGGTGCCGGCCTGAGTGCAGCAGTTTCACGCCATCTTGGGAATACTGTGTTCCAGCAAGGTCAAGTCCACCCACGGGACCTGTGCAGCTCTATTATAGTCGGGATAAAAACAGCAGGGCTTATGTGTGCTGTTCCTGCACTCGGATCATCCGGTCATACGACGCGGCCGATCAAAAAGAAAACCTAAAGCTCTTGCTTATGAATAAATGTGTGTCGTGGTGAAGCAAATACTACGAGGGTGCCTATTAAAGCGAAAGCATGGAATGTTTGAATGCATTACCAGTTCTTTATGTATTACAGAATTTGATGTCGAATTCGTTCTTTATTTTATGTTCGCAAGGTTCATGCGTGCCTCTTGTTCCTCTTTTCTAGCCCCTAGAGGAAAGAGAGGCTGGAAGACATTTTATGCCGTTCTCAAAGGAATGATCCTGTATTTACAGAAGGTACCTTTCCACACTCACCTTCCTGTTCTTACTGTGGCTCAACATGACATTTTAAATGATGCGATCGTTCTATGTCATTGGAGTTATTTATTTATATTGCATTAACCTTTGCAAGCGATTAATAAACTTCTTGACCGTGAAACATGTGCCTGTGCAACAGTTTGTACCTCGTTAAGAGCAACATGTTACATTTATCATGTTTTATTTTGAATTATAGATGCTTTCAGAGTAATTGACATTCATGTTTGCGTTCCATTAAAGATGAATTTAGCTATTAACAACAAGCAACAAGGCACTTCCTGTTTAGTGTAAATGCTTCTCTGCAGTCATTTGCATGTTCCCATGGAAAAAAAAAAAAGAAAAACAATGAAAATCCTAAACCATTAGCCGTAAATCGAACTCTGTTGATGGGAGGAAGGAGTGAAGGTGTTTCAACGTCGGAAACGGTTTCTACGGCAACGTATGAAGGAATGGAATGTTCTGTTACCTTGCATGTGCATTTGTCTTTATAACTGCCTTTAATATTTATGCAGCTTTTCAGTCCTCTTGGTTTTAGTATTTACCCACCATCACTTTTGTAGACACTCTGCAAACTTTCAACAAAACCGTGTATAGATGCAATAATGTCAAGTGACTCTCATGAAGCAGCTTATGAAGCTGTTAAGGAAGGAATAACACATCCGGAGTGTGCCGTTACAGGAAAATAATCAACACCAGAGTGGTGTAATGAAGTATAGGACTGTGCGTACCGTGAAGTTGATTGTTTATCACTTTATTCCTCGTGTACTACAGCAGTTTGGCAACACTCTCAGGGTGTTTTCTATTCGCTAGGTTTATTTCATTTTGGATAAGATTTTGATGGTCCAAGTTCCAGCTCTTTGTGTCCTAGTTCATCTATAGACTGAGCTCATCCCGAGTCCTATCACAATTTAAAAGGGAAAAAAAACATCGCTTCTTGCTCTGGAGACCAAAATGGTCTTGGCAAACTTTCTCCTTTTCTTCCATCCAGACTCCATGAGGGAATCATATTTGTACACAGAACAGTATGTCCTTTGCAAGGCTGTGCCCGTCGCAGGCTGTGTATACATTGCTGGAGGTGTGTGTAGGTTTGCAGAGCCAGAATAGCGTATGCTCAGCGGGCGCGGGGCGCAGTATAGGAAGGCAGTTTTAGGTAACAATTTGTCAATTAGTCACTTCCAAAGATGCGTTAAATGTACATAGTACACGGTGATGGGGTTGAGTAATTGTTGTCATTATTTATTTTTGCGAAAGATCTTTTAGACCGAGATGAGCAGAGAGTACTACCAAAATAACCCCCTCAACAACAAAAAAAATACTGTCTGTTTCCTAGCAATCTGTTGTCACGTTTCTGATGGACGCTGCTGATGGACAAAAAAAAAAGTGACATGACTAGTTATTATCTTGCCTGCAGATGTAATAGTTTATTAATGCGAAGCTCAGAATAAACCGTGTAAAAGCACTTACAAGACAAGTGAATAATGTTCAAGACAAAATGCATTTATTCATATCCAAAGCAACTTAATAAAAGCTCTGTGACAGTCTTGGGATTTAATCTCACAACCTTCCAGACATTAGCACAAAACCTTTAGCGCAGAACTTCTCACAGGGGCAGGTATGGAGCTTTGTGTGAGGCACGGGCACGAGCACATTGTTTCCTGACTGATTTCAGCTCAAGCCAGAGCTTTTCATGGCATCACCGTTAATCGAACAGCGTGCCTGATGAGTGGTAATCATGTTACCGGTCATCTTTATGGCTCACCAGCAGCACACAGTGAAGTGTAGTTCTGAATTTGACTTCGTGTGGAGACGAGCAGCAGTCTCAACAGTCTTGACTCACACTTCTCAAAACATGACAGATTTGCTTACTCTCTCAACTAATGTGGGTTGTATTTAGAGTCAGAGATGTGCGTCAGTATTACGTAGGGAAAGTTAAGCATATTCAGAAATGGGTTAAGCGCCGGTCAAATTGCGCAAAATCACTTGCGAGTTTGATTGTTTTTCTTAAGTAGACACGATTTTTTTTTTTTTTTTTTTTTTGCAGCGCCTAGACTTTAAACACAAGCACTCACCTTTAAGCCCCTAAACATCTGGGATAGAAATTGTGGAATGAATAAGACAGCTGTTCTTTGCTTTCAAATGTGTTATGACATGAGATGAAAGCTAATTAAAATTGAGACACAAAAATGACTATCTTACTTAGTTTTCTCTCTTTTTCTTGTCTCTTGTCATTATTTATGGGTCTTAGTTATTCAGTTGCACTAATGCCGGCTTTTTGTTGTATACTTTTAGCTGAAGCTGTTATTGACCTCCAGTTATAATTGTAACTTGTTAATACTGTAATATTGTTAAATCCGAGTAGAACACTCGCGTCTGATATGAACACGGCATGAGCTGTTTCTTCTTTATCTGCAAGCCCAAATTTTTGTAATATGATCATTATTTTATTCTGAACTTATTTATCATGATGCTGTGGTATATCTGAATGTGTCTTTATAACTGTCATTATAATAGACATTTAATGCGCTGCTTAGTTTTCTCTTACTGTTTACTGGGTACGTAAACCATAGCAACTGCATTTAAAAGACCTTCGAAGGTTCCATCATAAATCCAGCTGGTGTGGATTTAAACACTGGTTAAAATAAAAGTGTATATTTTCAGTGAGACCTGCTTGGTATGAATGACTAATGAGGTTATTTTTGTCATCCTTATCTCTAAATGGTTCAAAACAAAGTTGCCTCATCCGATGAATAGTACCATCTAAAATATCATCTCTTATAAACTAGTCCCCTTGACAGTTTCTTGTATAACCAATGGGAAATAGCGTATAGATGAATTGAAATCTATATCTCAATCTGTATAATTACACCGATCAGACATAACCTTAAAACCACCGATGGGTGAATTTAGTAACACTGATCATCTCGTTACAATGGCACCTGTCAGTCGGTGGGATGTATTAGGCAGCAAGTAAACAGTCAGTTCTCAAAGTTGAGGTGTTGGAAGCAGGAAAAATGGGCAAGTGTACGGATCCAAGTGACTTTGAAATGGGCAAATTGTGATGGCTAGATGGCTGGGTCAGAGCATGTCCAAAACGGCAGGTCTCGTGTGGTGTTCCTGGTATGCAGTGGTTCGGACCTACCAAATGTGGTCTAAAAAAGGACAACCGGTGAACCGGCGACAGGGACATATGTGCCCGTGGTTCATTGATGCTTGTGGGGAGTCGAGGCTAGCCTCTGTGGTCCGATCCCTCAGAAGAGCTAGTGTAGTACAAATTGCTGAAAAAGCTACTTCTAGCTATGATAGAAAGGTGTCCGCGCACACAATCCGTGCTCCAGACCACTCAGAGTGCTCATGCTGACCCCTGTCCACTACCGAAAGCACCTACAATGGGAACTTGGGCATCAGAGCTGGAGCAATGGAAGAAGGTGGCCTGGTCCGGTGAATTACGTTTCCTTTTACATCATGTGGATGGTGTGTGTTGCTTACCCGGGGACAAACAAGCCCGATCCATGAAGGCCCCACCTCAGTTACAGGACTTGCAGGACCTGAGGAAGAGATGGCACCAGGATGCACTTTGGGAAGAAGGCAAGCTGCTGGAGGCAGTGTACATTTATTAGTACATTTACAGCATTTGGCAGATGCTCTTATCCTGAGCTGCTTCACTTATCTGATTTTATACTGAGCAGTTGATGGTTAAGGGCCTTGGTGAAGTGGTAGCTTGGCGGTGCTGTATTTTCAGATCCATTACTTTGTGTACTGGTTTCCTTAGAAGAAGTTCATGAATATATTACTTTCCATCTTAAATATTTAATTGATTAAATTTGCTTCCATGCTCTTTCTCACTATGTTACTTGGAGCCTTCTCTGAGACACCGGAGCCATAAATCTACAGTAAAAATGTAGCCCATTAAGCCCATCAAAGCTGCAAGCATCTGAGAACAGCTGAACTTTTCATGTGAGGAGTAGCAGCCCTGGAATATGAAAAATGATAACCTTGACATCACATCTGACCGACTGAAGGCGAGTCGATACTGTTTGCCATTGGCCACACGTGTGTCAGCGTGGCCAGGATTTATAACCCAGCTTCTCCCGCACCTCGCTGACCTAGTTTACACTTCTCAGTATAGCCACAAGCTCTGACAACACCTCCCACTCCGTTATTTACCTCAGTCTGGTCTGGAAAGTTCTATCATACACGCAATGAATTTGTTTCACGCTGACTCGAACTGTATTTTTAGAGTCTAAATATGTTGTTGAGCAGTAACACAAATTATTACTTATGTTTAGCAAGGTTCCTTATTATTATTTTATATTGTGTGTGTGTGTGTGTGTGTGTGTGTGTGTGTGTGAGAGAGAGAGAAAATTTTGGAAGGTTTTTATAAATTCTTGTTCAGTGACCTTTCCAAGAACTACATTTATAACCACAAATTCTGGATGCTGGGTATATCATTTCTTTTAAAGGCATAACACAGAGGACTGGGAGGCGAGGAGTCTTGAACTGTGATGAATATGATTGGATGGTATAAAAATCTCCACATGATCGTACATTCCATGAAAACTTTATTGGTGTATATGGTATTTAATACAAAACTGCACAAATAATGCAAAAATCACATGCGTCGTTTAGCATTATACCAGAGTGCAGTTAATTCTTCGGTCTAATTGGTCAGAAGGTTGATTCATTTTCTATAACAGGACAGATCTGACCGAATGCGTTCACGTTTCTATAGTAACGACTGCTTCACAGGGACTTGTATGGTGGTCACGTAATCAAAGTCTAATAATAACAGATTTAAAATGTATACGGTTTGATATGGTGAAACTTTCTTTAAGGAGATGTTTATCTGAAATTTGTGGAAGGAGTCTCCAGTGTCAGTGCTATGTAGTAGTCCCAAAGTTTCCCACCATTGGAGAGTCTTCAGGACAGAGGGCATTGCTCTTTCCGATTTCTAATAAAATGACAAGCCGAGCATTTGTTTTGTCTTATTAACGTCAAGAGAGAGAAGAGTCTGGTGACTAAAGAGTCTAAATGGTTTAAAAAGTATAACATCATACATCCAACCATCCATTATCCGTACCACTTATCCGTCAAGGGTTGTGGGGAAGCTGGAGCAAATCCCAGCTGACCTCATGTGAGAGGTGGGGTAAACCCTAGGCAGGTCACCCATAATGTCATTTAATAAATAAAAAATGGCTATTGTTGGCAAATTACTCTGGGATAAGAGACATAAAATGCTTGTGTTTAGTACAGAAAGCAGATTATAAGTAATAACTCAAATTAGAGAGGTCAATACATCAGTCACTATGAGTACACTACTAAGTCACTTTTCTGTTTTTAAATACAAGGACGGTTTCTGACAATACCGCAATACTTCTAAATACCTCTGAACCATATCGTTCAAGCCTAGTCATGAGTAATACAAAGACACCCCGAATCTTGCGGACTTATTTTTTTATGTTTATGTGATGTTTGAGGCAGTAATAAGTTCTGTCACGCCTTTTTCGTTTATTGTAGACAATGTGTTTAAAATGGAGATACTCTTCCACAAATTCCGAACCTGCTGTAACATGCCCAGGTAGAATTGTCATCTTTTAGGCAAATGTTGTGTTGTGCCATTTAGACAAATCATAAACATTCATGGAAAGGAAAATTGCCATAAATGTAATATATTTCTTAGCTATATTAAGTGCTCTGTTGTTCTTCAGGATGAGTACAAACCTGAGAAGGCCCTTTCTGAGGAGGACCTGAAGAACGCCATCAGCGTGCATCATGCCCTGGCCATAAAGGCTGTGGACTACGAGAAGAAGCCCAACGTGCTGAAACTGAAGACAGCCGACTGGAGAGTCTTCCTCTTCCAAGCCCAGTAAGAGTCGCGGAGTGTCCAGGAAATGCACAGTTTATCGAAGACAAAAATGCCATCACTCACAGGACCACACTGGAGGCATGGGAGAACCGAGACCTCCCCTGGAACCAGAATCTAATTTCATGCTTGGGTTCATAGTGAAAACACATTTATCTTAACTCTTAGTCTGTCCTAGCTGTTGCTTTTTCTTCCCCCCCTTTCTCCTACTTGCCTTAGTATTCATTGCGAACTAAATCAAGGGCCTAATCAATAAAAATAGACTGGCGCTCTCCTCAGGGACCATTTTTAAATGTGTTAATTAGAGAAGTTCGCTCCGTGACAGTAGTAAAGTACTGCAGCACTTAAATAGGGACATGCCGAGAACGTTCCTGCACTTTTCCAATAGTGTCGATATTTCCAATTGTATTGCTTTCTTCTGCATTCAAACATTATGGGCTACTTTGCAGCAAAAAAAAAAAATGTCCTAGATCGTTATCATTTTTTTTTATTCTCAAGCAGATGAATTTTACCACTCAAGGCAGGCTTTTAAACTCTTGTTCACTGCCGTCCGTTTCTTCCACAGGAGCCCCGAGGAGATGGAGTCCTGGATCAGAGTCATCAACTCTGTGGCTGCGATGTTTTCCGCACCCTCCTTCCCTGCTGCCATCGGCTCGCAGAAAAAATTCAGCCGCCCGCTGCTGCCAGCCACCACCACCAGGATGTCGCAGGTGAAATCAGAACCACGAACGCAAACACGTCTATAGATTAAGGATTACTAACAGAATCGTGCCTCTTTTCCATTCTGTAACAAAACTGGATGTAGAAAACTGTGATGTAGTCAAATGTGTGCCTGCGTCTTCATGGTGATGTATTTAATACAGATTATAACTTTTAACCCATTTTATCTCACTGTACGTCCTATTCTCCTGGTGGAATGGAAATCCATTTATCAGACATTTTCAATCAGTATAAACAAATGAATTCTTTTATGACTGCAAGTCTGCTATAAGATTAGACAGGAAACTGTTGGGTTTCTGTGTGTAGACTATCATGACTGAGTTTAGCTGCTGGTGAGCAGGGCGATAGGAAAAGGGAGTGGTACGAGACACTTGCTGGGCAAACAATTCACAGCTTTCCACAATAGCATGGCATAGAGATAGAACAGATGGTGCTGTTTTAAAAACCGGAGCTTTTTTGATAGTAAAACACTGTATACAACTGCCACAATAAAATTATAACATTTAAACCCGGGCGGCACGGTGGTGCAGTGGTTAGCACTGTCGCCTCACAGCAAGAAGGTCCCGGGTTCGATCCCCGGGTCACCCAGGGTGCCTTTCTGTGTGGAGTGTGCATGTTCTCCCCGTGCATGCATGGGTTTCCTCCGGGTGCTCCGGTTTCCTCCCACAGTCCAAAGACATGCAGTAATCTGCATCCATAATGGATGGACCCACTTCTACACCCCTGGTCCTGGTGTACCCCGATTTGAGCATGTGAATTTTCATGGTTGTAGCTTTAAATGAACTAGATCAGTTTAAAAACAAACACACAAAAAAACATTCAAGCGAATGGGGGAAAAAGTGGTGGAAAAAGAGGAATAAAAGAGGAGTGTAAGGTAAGATCCCTTACAAAAGCACAAGCACAACTCTTGGATGCGAGTCAGATAATGTGTGGATTATTTTTTATTATTATCATTATTATAAGAAGAAGAAGAAGAAGGACAGCAATAGAACAAGAAGAAGAACAACAACAATATCACCACCACCTACAACAACAGAGAAACAACAACAATAAGAAGAACAATAACAGCTGCAGCAACAACAATACCATCAACACCCACAACAACAATACAACAAGAAGAAGAAGAACAACAACAGTTGTAGGAACAACAACAATACCACCACCACCGCCCACAACAACAGCAGAACAATTACAACAATAAGAAGAACAATAACAGCTGTAGGAACAACAACAATACCACCACCACCCACAACAACAATGCAAGAAGAAGAAGAAGAACAACAACAACAGCTGTAGGAACAACAACAATACCACCACCACCGCCGACAACAATACAAGAAGAAGAAGAACAACAACAACAACAGCTGTAGGAACAACAACAATACCACCACCACCCACAACAATACAACAACAAGAAGAACAACAACATCTGTAGGAACAACAACAATACCACCACCCACAACAATACAACAAGACGAAAAAAAAGAAGAAGAAGAACAACAACAACAACAACAGCTGCAGGAACAACAACAATGCCACCACCACCCACAACAATAATACTAATAATAAGGAGAAGAAGAAGAAGAACAGCTACAGGAACAACACCAACAGCAACAAAACACTACTACTACTACTGATAATAATAATAATAAGAGGAAGAAGTAGAAGAACAATAACAGGAACAACAGCAGGAACAAAAGTAAACCACCACCAACAGCAATGACCACAATAATAATGTTGTCATCATCAAGACACTACCGTAAACACCATGGCAGACAAAAACATTAACAACATTACAAGAACAATACCTCATCTCCAATAACAACTATTGTGTGTTAATTACTGCTGCTCAAGTTTTCGATCCCTGCAGGTGAGCCCTGTCCAATTTACTCGCTTGCATGAACAACAAGACCACATGCTAGTGCTAAAACTGTTACTTTTATAGAAACCAGAAACCAGACACAGCATGTAAGTCACACATTTAGCATTTTTGTGTGACAGGAAAAAATTCTCATAATAATCAGAGCTGTGTGTGATCAACATGAAAAAGAGCAGCTATGTGCGGTCAGGCTAAGCGGACGTGGCTTCTGGATGAAGATGGCGGCAGGTCGCCGTGCCTGTCTGTCATCAATCGTGTAAAGTGTTTATTTTTCCTTAAACCGAGCCGTCTGCTTTTCCGCCCAGTGCCCTAACTGAAAGTGGTCTTAATGATGCGCTCATCTAGACTCATGCTAAGACAAACACACACATTTATACGGCATGTGGTCCGACTCATCTTTATCACTGTCCGTCTGAGCGGAAAGCATTAATGGCGCAGACACGGGAACGCCTGACAGGAGAGACATGCGGACACGTTTACACGTTTTACATATAAACTGCTGATTTGAGAGCGTAGTTATTCAAGGGGATGTTCAGTGAGGGGGAAATGAAACCTCCTTCTCCTGCATCGCAAAATTTTTGTTTTCTATGAACGTTAATAACCCAGGCGCTGGAAGAAAATAAACCGTGGAACGAAACAAATCACGATTTGTTTTCAACTGCAAGCGAAAAAAAAAAAAAATTGGTGGTGATAATATAATAGTGGAGAATGAATAAAGAATAAAGGGGGTGCCGTTATAGGAAAGCGATGATACCTTGGTGATCAACACCACCACCACCACCAATAACGTTGATCAACACCACTACCACTAACATTAATGCTGATCATCAAAACCACCACCAGCAACAACAACAAAAACAACAGTAATTGTGATTAACACCACTACCAGCTAATACTAATGCTGTCCAACAATAACAACCGTAACAGGAGTAACAACAACAATTATAATAATAATAGTAATAATAAAAACAACAGTAGCAGGAACAATAACAATATTGTTGTCATCGTCAAAACATTACCACCACTGCAGACAACATGCTGTTGTCGTCTCTAGCACCACCACCACCTCCAACAACACCAATAACAACAATAATAATGACTAATGAAGTCATTTCTCATGTCCTAGCCTCCTCGGCCAGTCACGAGACACGTCAAAATCTGTAAATGAACTTGCTCAAACATTTCACCTTAGCTTTTAAGGTGTCTATAGTGGATTTAAGGCAATATGTGCAGATTTGGAGCTATAGCAGAGTCCATTAGCCTTAGCACCTGTGTCCACACAGCCTGTTGCGATCAGCTGTACAGCCACCGCATTAAACGTGCCCAAGGGTGTCTCTTAATGCATTCGCAAACACTCCCACATGTCCCTTTATCCCTTTAGCACTCAGGAAACAAGGCTCTAGCCAACAGGACGTGCTGTCCTCATGCCTATAAGCAAAATGCTCCCTTTTTGTCCATGCACAGGACATGTTTGCCATCTTCCCTACATGAAAGCTTCTGATATATTTCGCACATCGTTGGCTCGGGGAGTGTGTGCACACAGAGCCAAAATGATTTAGGTGTTTTTCAGCGTGTGAAATGGAAACCCGACAGGCTTTTAGGAACATTTGGGTCGGAGAGTGTACACAAGGATTCTTGTGACTTTTTGGGTGATCGGGGCGCCATTTGTTTCCAACTTTACAATGCAAAGTAGAAGCCGAAGAAGACATTTCGTCCATCCCGGCTCACTAGAACTACACTCGACCTTGAAATACAATCAATGACACGCTCCAACAGTCGTATCAATTTTACATCAACCTACGAATCCACTTAGCAACATTCCCGTCTGTGAACAATAACATCTTTACATTTTAATTTATTCAACCTCAACACTAGAAGTCGCATCAATTGAATTTCCTAAAAAGCACGGGGACAAAAATTGTTTATTTTCAGTAATACTAGTTGATCTTGATGACGAGGTCACATTTCCAGTACTCTGACCTTTTTGCCTTGTTTTGTTTTTTAAATTATAGCTTGAACGTTCAAACGATTGAAAAGCTCTTATTAAAAGCCACACTATGTGTATATGCTAATTCTACGCTTTTAAAAAGAAACGCATCCCTATTACTCATTTAAGAGCTAAATGTCGCCGTTGTCAGTAACAATAATAATAAACCTTGTTAAATATGAGATGTTGTTGCCTGAAATGGTTTAATCTTGAAACTACTCTTGTAATCAGGAGAAACTCCTATCTGTGTTGTGACAGACATGCATACAGGCTTTCCAGAACCACTGACTGACTGATTCGTTATTTGTCTGACCCTAAACTTGGCGTACAAAATGAATTTTTCACTTTCTTTGCTCGTTTCAATGATTCGATTAGATGTTGCTCACTTTAAGCATTTATTTCTAGTCAAACCCTGCCATTAGAATAAGGAATAAATTGTCTCAAAAATAGATTTAACAAATTTGGTTTATGGTAATCTTATAATAGGAAAGTTAAATTTGATTATATTCAAGATATCTTCACTTGCTGTCATTTTTGGCAGTGTAAAACACACTTTTATTGCTTTGTATTATTGTCATTTGTTTTAGCCCAATGAAGACATCTCCATGTGAATTAAATTGTCAGACTCAACCCTTTTTTTTTTTTTTTTTTTTTGCGGGGAGGCAAAATAAGAGTAGAAACTGTTATATTTGGCTGATGAGGCTGCTGCTGATGCTTTGATAATGATCAAAGTAGAGGAAAGGTGTGTGTGTGTGTGTGTGCACTCACCTGTTTTTCCATCCTCCCCTGAAACCTTTTATGTTGTCCTATCTTTGTGTTTTCTCTCCTTTTCCTTTTTTCACCCTTTCTTGTTGCTTTGCTACAACACACCCACACCCACACACACTCTCTCTCTCTCACCCTCTCTGTCCTTTTGTCTTCCTGTCTGTCAGTGCTTCTTCCTGTCTCACGTTTCCACCCATATGTGCGCTGTCATCACTCAACAACATCTTTCAGTAGACCTACAGGCTTTCTCTTTCAATTTCTTTCTCTATATTGCAAATTGGGCTGTACATTGTGCCTTTTTAATTTTGTTGATGTCAATGCATCTTCCCATTACTTTAAATTTGTTAGCTTTTTATAGAGCAGAGACATAATACATCAAAAACTAGCCTTTCAGACTAAATGAAAGCAACAGATTAGAGTGTGCAACCATGACGTCATTGGAAGAGCCCCAAATGGAACAACCCCAAAATGTCCTCTCTTTTTTTTTTTTGCCTAATACTTTGGTCAGGAAATTCAAAATGGCAGTACACTCTGAAGGCTCCTCCTCTTCCACTACAGCGAGCAGGCAGTGACCGCAAAATGCAACATCGTCCAATATTTCAGTTCACTGTCAATTCCAAATGCATCCAGAAATGACAGTGGCAAGGAAAAACTCCACGAGAACTCATTAGGAAGAAATCGTCAACTTTGGAACCAGATTCAATTGTCTTTAGCTCAGAGCATGACTTGGGTGGTGCAGAGGAATGTGATTTTTAAGTCCAGCAGCAGTTCTTAGGTCCACATCTGTAGAATCCAGGTGAAATTACTCACTGAGGCAAGGGTGCGTCTTGGGCATAAACACATACTGAACATACTGAATCCTTCCATGACTTTGTAAGATGCCTCTCCATAAATTTCAGATGTGGAATGCCAGGTGGAATTTTGTCTGACCATGGGATGACTCGTACTTGTCTATGTTTTCCAGTCACGCAGGTGATGGCATTTTTATGTGGACTGTTTTCTCCACTGCTGTTGACTTCTGACCTCTGGATGAAGCTGATGACAGCTGTTGGGGGTTGAGGCAGATGCCATTTGCTCTTTGAAATGCATCACATTAAAGCTGAAGGCGCAGAAAATTCTCCAAAGCGGCAGACTTGACAGTGATTACTTCTATTGTTCTGACATGATAAGACATGAGGAGTTTGCCAAGTCTGGAGGCTTGAATTTCTTTTTGCTTTTTTTTCCAGACAAAAAAAAGGTTTCTGTCAAAATGTTCCAACTTAGTTTTTGACAGTAAGTTGGCTCTTATTTTAGTAAAATGTCATTCATCCATTTTCCAGCGTATGACCCTCAAATGACCAGATATTTTGTGAGTGGTGGTCTATTCTCAGCACAGCAATTGTACTGATATGGTAGTGTTTGTGGTGCTGTGTATTAAGCAGAGCAGTGTTGCTGTTTTTCTCTACTCCTGGGTTGAAAAACTTCCATAAAAAGAAAACACCTAGACAATCCCTAACCCTATCACAAGGCTAACCCTACCCCACACCTAAACCAATCCTAATCTTAGACCGAGGCTAACCCCAGCTCACACCTAACCCTAGCCCAACCAGACTCTAAATTTAAACCAATTCTAATCCCAATCCTAATCTAAACAAAGGCTAACCATATACCAAAACTAACCCTAGACCATATGTAGCCCTAAACGTAGCCTAGGGCTAACTCTACCCCTAGACTGACCCTAACCCTAGACCAAACCTAACCCTTGACCAACCCTTCTCTTATTTCAGCACTAACCCTAGCCCAAACCTAATCCTAGACCATCCCTACCCTTTCCCAAGCACTAACCCTAGACCAACCTTGCTCTTACCCCAGCACTAACCCTAGCCCAAACCTAACCCTAGACCAACCCAACACTTTCCCAAGCACTAACCCTAGACCAACCTTGCTCTTACCCCAGCACTAACCCTAGACTAACCCAACACTTTTCCCAGCACTAACCCTAGACCAACCCAACACTTTTCCCAGCACTAACCCTAGACTAACCCTACACTTTTCCCAGCCCAAACCTAGACCAACCATTCTCTTACCCCAGCATAACCCTTGACCAATCCTAACCCAAGACCAAACCTAATTGTAGACCAACGTTGGGCCAAGGCTACCCTTAGACTGCATATAACTCTTGCCCAGCCCTTATCCTCCTAAAGGGTAACCCTATACCAACCCCAAACCTAGAATAAGGCTAAACCAAAGGTAAAACCTAAGGCAAGCCCAAGCCCAAACCTTCATTTCTTTCTGGAATGAACCAAAACTATCTAGCCAACTGTGCTGAATTGTCAAAAAGTGAACTTGATTAAGGATGAAGTTTTGTAATGTAAAAGATGAGCCACAGTGTCTCATTATACACCTACGCACTAGCAGTGTCTAATAACGTGAGTGAGCTATGTGTTATTCTTGTTGGGTAATTATTCTAGATATACTGTTTATAATTTGCTGTGTAAACTACCCTTGGGTATGATGTTATTGCTTTATCGTCATTATTGTTTTGCCTAATGACAACTAATTAGAATATTGAATGAATGAAAATAAAAAGAATTCCGCTACCTATCAGTAACTTTGCGGTATCGCTTTAAAACCGCTACGATCTCATGAGGTCTCGCAGTAGGCAAAGCATTCTATTGCATCCACACACTTCTTGAAAGACAGACAGATAAAGGCCTAAAGGTTTACGCTTATTATCTGAGAAATATCCCTGACGCTAAAAAAAAAAAATCTAAACGAAAGCGCTTATGCTGACAATCTCTAATTCATAAATTCCATTTTACAGCCTGTAGTGCATTCAGACATTTGTAGCTTCTCAGCGAGCATCCCTATCAAAATTCATATCACACCTTCCCCAGATTAAACACCTCTTCAACTGTATCTCTAATCATATCCTCCATCAGTTTCTTACAAGGCCCTGACATGCACAGCCGGTGCTGATGGGAATTGCAGTGCTGCTACTAAACTACTAACATCAAATTCTTCAGCCGTGTGAAGGTCAAGAGTGAGCCGTGGCCAGCGTTGTCGGCTAATTAGGCACCAGGAGGGCAATGATGAGCTGAGGGAGAGAGAGAGCGAGATGCTCATCACTGATACAGATCCAGTGCTCCTTCTGTCAGAGAGGCAGATGGACAACAGCGGCTGCTGTTTGTGTGTATGTGTGTGTGTGTCTGACTTGGGTTGCATTCCAATAATTCACCACAGCCTCATCAACTTCCTCTCACTATTTGCCCTTGGTCTCCATTTTGAGGACTGACTTCAAACCTGATCAAATCAGATCCTTCGAATAGCAAGCGTAGATTCGAACAACATGGAAACGCGCTTTCCTACCGTTGAAATGAAACATCTTGTCAGTCCATGTGCAAAACAGAATTCAGAAAAGTATTCTGACCCTAAAGGGCTAGACATACAGCCTGTGTGAGTGTGAGTGTGTGTATCCTCACCCAAATGACTTCCTCTTCCAATTATTCCCACAAGGGCTTGCTATTAGGGGGCATTAGTCTGTCTGGGGGAGATCAGTGTATGTGTGTGTGTGTGTGATAAAACACCCACCAGTCTAGTGGGTGGCCATAAGGGAAGAAGATTGGCCCAGGAATTCTTTCTTCATTCACGAAATGTTCTTCTCCACAGTTTCTTTATTTTGCGCCAGGAACAGTAACTGCCCTTAATGCCCCCCAAAAGCAATTAATCATACAAAAACCAGCATTGCTTTGAAACTGGTAACATCTTAATGTAAGGTATGACACACACACACACACACACACACATTTGGAGAGCTAATGAGTTTGGCATAAAAAAGAGCTGAAGCTGCCCTGAGCTGCATCTCTGTCTTTCTCCTTCTCTCTCTCGCTCTCCTTCTTTCTCTTCTAACAATTTCTTATGTCTCCTTTCACAGCATGATCCTGCAGACCTTTAAGAGCGCTAACACTTAATGCACTGGGCAAATGTGGCAGCGATTAATAAAGCAGCGGTGCCAGAAGCTTTAATCATCTCTCCATGCCTTTCTCTCTCCCTCTGTCTCTCTCTCTCTCTCTCTGTCACTCACTCGGTAATTCTTTGTTGCAAAGAGAGTCGCAAACTGCAGACGGCACTAAAAGCAGCAGCAGACAATGCTGTCTGTGTGTGTGTGTGTGTGTGTGTGTGTGTGTGCGCGCGCGTAGGAGGCAGCGCTGGCGCATGTTTTCGTTTTTGCTTACTACATCTGGCTAGCATGGCAGGAAAGAAAATCGCAATATTAATAACACAAATGAAGTTTTTTAAATAATTCACGGCTGTATCTCCAACTGTTCCGAATCACTAACACTGGAGACTCCTTCAAGCCTTTTGTAATAAAAGTCGTGATATGGAGATAACAGCACAGTAAAATATAAATATTGTTTCGTTTACTTCCCATGCCGTGAGCAGCCATTTTGATTTGACATCACTTAGGATTGAGGAGAATCTTCCAGAGTAGGATTATTCTAATTCATAAACAAGAGTGAAAATAAATCGATAAGTAATGACACCCTGTCTTCCTTTCTCCACTCTTAAGTCCATTTTTGTAGCAGGACATATTAAATAACGCTCATCTTTCACACACAAACCTTCCTACCGGCGTATTTGTTCGCCTAATCCGCTCATAGCCAGACAGACCTACTTTACTGTCGAGTGTTTTAGTGTGTGTCTCATTCAGGGCTGTCTGGCTGGATGGTGGGAAATTAGCTCATATGGAGAGCCTTTGTCTTTCTGAAGGACACTGTCATTATACACCTCAAGAAGCGGCACCTCTCAGACATAAAGAGTGTGTGTGAGAGAGCGAGAAGGGCAGACCGGGTGCTCATCTCTTGTTTTTGTATAGCGTAAAAGAGGGAGAATCGGGAAAAAAAAAAAAAAGGAATGGATTAAAGCAATTTTTTCTTCTCTTACATGTAAAGCGTGGAGTGGGAGCATGGCTTTCTAACATCAACCTCATTCATCTATTATCTTTAGTTTTATCTTATGTTTTATTTCTTCCATCGATATGTTACGCTTCACTAATATATGCTTACAGAAGACGTTACGTTTCACACCAGACACCCTTTTTTGGGTACAAAAGCTTATAAATGAAATATTCCGTCAAGAAAAAAAATATTTGTTGAAACAAAAGTTTTGCCATGATCCTCTCAACCTTCAGATGCTATTTGAAAAGTTATAATGGAGATATTTATGGTTCGGGGGCTCAAATATTGAGATCCAGAAGCTGTTCAGACAGGCGGTTAGAAAGGCAAAGGCTACATATTGAACAGTGTAGTGTGTGTTTTGCAACCGCTTGATTTATAATGCAGTAATAATGCTAAAGGCAAAGGGTTGGTTCGTATATCGATTCACAATTAAAAGACAAATGCATCCTGAATGACTTGCATATCAATATTTATAATCGATACGCGGACTGCAATGACGTCCAAGATTTATTTCGTAACTACACCTTGAGTTGACTTTCCTGGTTTAAACTTCTTTCATCAACATGTTGGGGATTCTTCACAATTTTTCACGTTACCCACAATGCCGTTCAACTCCCTGCTGATAGTGGTGCCAGTGGAATTTATCCCTCAGTTCATTTCTACTTGAAGAAAGTGACGCAGCAGCGCTTTATTCCTTTAGTATCTTCTATAAAGAGTGACACAGCAGAGCTTTAGTCCTTTAATCTGTCCATAAAGGGTGATGCAGCAGAGCTTTAGTCCTTTAATCTGTCCATAAAGAGTGATGCAGCAGAGCTTTAGTCCTTTAATCTGTCCCTAAAGAGTGATGCAGCAGCGCTTTATTCCTTTAGTATCTTCCATAAAGGGTGATGCAGCAGAGCTTTAGTCCTTTAATCCCACTAAAGACCGTCTGTTGCATTCCTGAATCGAGATCTATGTAAATGCAGCAAAAGAATGCAGGCATCTGCTCCACTGCAGGTGCGATGTGATATGAATGACTTTTTGCTGTATTTATTGGGCCACGGGTTTCAAGATTGAAACCTGTGCTTTAGGCTACAAACTTTCAGGAGTCCTAAAGCAGTGCAGTGTTTCACATAGGGGCTGTGTGTTATAGTATACAGTACATGTACCATCTGAATGAACTATATGGCAAGTGGTATGCGAACAGGATATGTTGGCTCCTACAGTATGTTATTTTTAGAAATGAATATACCAGAAATTAATTTAACCGTGAAGACATTCCCTCATCCTGCCCTTATCTCCCAATCTTATGTATCCCTTCTTATGTCCAGATCTGAAGTTTAATCCTTCCTCTGCTTCTACCCCAGGCGCAAAAGCAATCTCACTACTCATCTCTCTCGCTTTTTTTTTTTTTTTTGGACTGCAGAGGTATAGGGATTTATTTACAAATCCTCCAATCAGGGTGGAATGTATATTCTGCCTCTCACTCGAGCTCACGCCGGTCTGGAGATCCCATGATGCGGTGAAACGGAATATAGCGCTCTTATTGAGCCGCAGTTGGTGTGTATTTAAAGTAATTACAATAAATCAGGATGGGCATCCAGTACCGTATGTTCTGACAATCCAAGCAATTTCAATCATCTCAACACTCTATACCGACCTCTATGCCTTTTGTATTGATTACCGATCAACACACAATGCCATGCATAAGTATTCAACCCTTGAACTTTTCCATATTTTGTCCTCTAAGATGCTGTAGGCACATTTCCTACAACATGGCTGGTGTAAACGCTTACGCCCGGTTCTGATAAACAAATAAATCTCTTGGGTTCAAGAACCCTGGAAAAGTTTGCGTTCTTGGGTCGCCCTTGTGTTGCTTTTGGACGGCCTACAGGCGGACGTTGTCTTTCAAGGTAAAGCGACCACAAAGCGAGCTTTTTCAAGACGGGAGAGGAGACGGGAGAGTGCTCTGGAGGCGGAGGAAGGAGAGAAATAGGAGCCTGGAATGTGGCTATTGAGATGCAAAGAAGCCTGAGAGGAGGATGGAAAAAAAAGAGAAAGTCAATTCAGCGGCGAATGCTTGAGGGAGCTGTTGGGCAGAGCTCCAAGCAGGGAAAAGCCCCCTCCCCTCCCCATTAATCTAAATTACATGAGCTCATTGGGCTTTATTGAAGTTGGAGATAGCATCGCTGCCAGGCCTGTACCTTACGTCGACTCGTACCAGAGTATCCGTTAGCGTTCCCCCTCCATCCCATGACAAGGTATCTTTCTTTTTTCTTTTGCGAAGAATGCAGAAACAATGCTGCATTTAGCACGACCAAGTCGACGCGTAACACATGGTTTCACTTTGTAACCAATCCGAAAAACCACAGTTACACCGCATTCTCAAATCGGTTGGTTCGTTTTCCGTAACAGCAGCGTGGATGGAAGGACAGCAAGTCGCTAAATGCACTTCTAATATAGTAACAGCTTACGCTACACCTGAACAGATTTAAAAATAAACGTGTCCAACTGTGGACATTGTGTGACAAGGAAACGGTTATTGAACATGTTTTTTGGAAGGAGCGTCCAGCGTCAGTGCTTTGTAACAGATGTATGGCTTTGTAGTTTGCCAGGTTAAGGAAAGGCCAAATTGCTGTGGTATAGGAGGAATAAAATGTATCTCTCTTGGAGATTAATTTGTATGACATTTAAATTAGATGCTATGGATTGGTATGTTTTGTTCAATATGTTTCCGTGAACCCATAATTGTGTGATTTGAACCAATTTTGTCAACCCGAACCTGCTCAGTCTCTTAAACACTTGCTGTAACTGTACTTGAAGTTCCTCAGTACTGAAAAAAATATTACCTAGTTACTGAATAGTATGCTTGAAGAACGATACACCCGATGTTTACGGTCTTTCGCGGTCACTTCGGCCTGTATCCGTTCCATCTCGTCTCGTATGCAATTTGTAGGTATTCTATGGAATGAGACGAGAAGCTTTACATATATGACGCAAACGTTTACGCCCAGTTTTGAGGCTCGTTTTGCGACAACAAGACGAACAAATGGCTTTCAACTTTTTAAAGTGAATATTCATGGGTGTTTTCTTTTTGGATGGCCAAGATTACGTTCCCCAAAGCTGTTTTTGCTTGGTGCATCCATCTGAGCTTCTCGTCAGTGCGATATCCAAAGAACGAGTGGTTGAATGTTTGGAGAATCTATATGGAATTAGCACTGTAACCTGATTGAGAACTGATTAGATTTTGGAACTGAGCCACACAGGGTCGAGATCAAGGTCAAACATCTGAAATCATTTTCCTTCCTTCCTGTTTGACGTATATTTTAAGGCTGTATGAAACACACAACCTCCAAACAGGAAGGACTAGACTTTGTGGAGGCAATCTGGAGGCGACATCCCCCATTGACGCCATTGGCATCGAGTTCTACTTGGTATTAATTAA
Source organism: Parauchenoglanis ngamensis (assembly GCA_030014255.1). Taxonomy (NCBI): domain Eukaryota; kingdom Metazoa; phylum Chordata; class Actinopteri; order Siluriformes; family Auchenoglanididae; genus Parauchenoglanis; species Parauchenoglanis ngamensis. The sequence goes on from JAQMYM010000001.1 coordinate 20,966,414, forward strand.
AGAGCAAGATGTAGTGTGTTTTGGTCAGTTTATAGTTCCGTTCAATGCTGTAGAACCTACACGAAAGATGTTTCATCAGCTATAAACAGTCTTTTTTTTTCTTCTTCTTCTTCTATTTCTGTTCTGAAGGCAAAAAAATTGCATTCACAAACCCTACAAAGCAGTCCTGAAGACTTTGCGAAAAAGTTTAATAGCTGTACCTTTGGTTGTTACAAAGCACTGACATTGGAGACTCCTTCCAAAAACGTTAAACGAACATCTTATGGAAATAATAGCGTAACAGAACGAATGCATTAATATACGTAAACCTTCATTTACAGGCGAATAACCTTTTGACCAATCAGAATCAAGCGCTCAATAGTGGTGTAGGGTAAGATGTAGGCTACTGTTTACCTTCATCAGTCATTGATGCTTTGAGATGGATAACACTGATCCAATCACAATCAGACACTTTGTTCTCTCAGAAATTCAAAAACCCGAAGCAGACCACATTAGAAACAAACTTTCTTTGGCCTATGCAAAATACATGGTTAGAAAATTCACAGCCTGGTCATTTTTCATGCAAAAAAAAAAAAAGGAAAAAAAAAGAATTGATGCACGGATCAGACCACCATCTCACTTGATCCAGAATAACCATCCATCCCTTTTTTTTCCTTCATTTTTAAGGCCACAGAGGGGTCACAATATAAAATGGATCGTGCTTTATAAGCCGTGACTCTGTTCAGCCGGATTGCGTTACCTGTGGTATGCTTTATTCGTAAAAAAAAAAAAAAGTCAACAATTGGATCGTTTAAAAAGCTGATTGATTAATTTGTTTTTCCTAGGAAGAGAGAAAAAAAATCTTTGAAAACGATACATGAGGGTGTGTGTGTAAATCGAGCAAACGTGCAAGTGAGCATACTTGGAGAAGTGGACTTCTCACGTTTATTAGAGAACGTGTGTTTCGTCGAATATTGACTTCAACTGCTGTTGGCGGCGTGGCCCCACCCAGGTGTGCTGCGTTTGTGTTTTTAATAGGATTATTTAAGTGTAATGATCCTGCGACTGCTGATTTATTCGGGCGCCCCGCTCCTGACCCACTTCTTTTTTTTTTGTCTTTCGCCGCTGCGGATAAAATGGCTTCCAGATTTTCGTCATTTTCGCAAACGCCTGCGCTGTGACAGATGACGCTTTAATGTCTGTGGGCCTCGATGGCACAATCACTCACCCGTATTGTTTTTGTCAGACAAGCCCCTGTGTGGACAACTTCAGCGACTTTTCTTCTTCCCTTTTTCCCCTTTTTCTGCTTTTTTTAAAAAGTGCGAGTCCAGATGTGTGCAATGTTTTTTCCCCTCATTCTTATGCTTTATATATATATATATAAAGATAGATATTGCAATATGGTTTAACATTACAAGCATGATGCATAACCAAAAGTGTAAAGATGTACTGGAAATTAATTCTCTGCTATAATAGAAATCACACCATTTGCTGTTCTTGGGACATTTGAGTCTCGTGGATATTGCTTTTATAAATATGACTGTAAAATAAACGTCAGATTAATTTCTTAAAGATCACAAGAAGAAGTGATTTCTTTTTGAAAGTGTTACCCAACTTATAGATTTTGAAAATTATTATTACATAAAAATTTTTTTTTTAAAGTAAGTAATCTCTTACTTAGTAGCTGGGTTTCCGTTGCAGTTTTGTACAAGGAGCTATTTAAGAAAATCTTGACAATTGCGAATGGGTTTCGTAAGTGCTCTTTTTTCAGAAAGGTAACGTTAACATTTACTTTTCATGTCATGTCATGTGACTTAAATGCGAAAAACCCGTTTTCAGTTCAATTTTCATTGCTTTGACGAAACATCTCATGCGAGCGTAAAAACGTTTACCGATTTTTGCGTTTTTTTTTTTAGTTCATTACTTGTTTTTTAGTTTGCAATTTCAAATTGCGCCTTACGCAGATTAGTGGAAACACGGCTACTGTCGTCGTACAGTGGACCGCATTAACACATTTTGTGTATTTACAAATTCTGCTCTGGAAACAAATTGTTACTAGCCGTGTTTCTGTTCACCTGCTTAATGCGCAATTTGAAATTTCACACTAAAATAATTGAATTCAAACGTGAATTCTGAGAGAACTCAAATATTGCAAAAAAGCCTTTACGTTCGCAGGAGGTGGATTTGTTTTGACCAAATTTTTGCAAAATTGAAACAAATTTACGCATTTGAGAAAAAGCACATGGAAACACTACCTTTCTGAAAAACCAAAAATCGCGTGAACCGAAAAGCCAGTTTCAATCGCATAATATCACTCGGTAGAAACACAGACCAGTTGTAATTGTATTTCGTCACAATTGTTTGTTTTGTCAGTTGTGTTTAAAAAAAAGTGCAATGGAAACCCAGTTACTGTTAAAATCTGAATGTTGAAAGCGCATTTTTCAGAACTACCAGCGTTAAATGCCATTGCAGTAACGAAACGTGGCCAATTATATACCATAAACCGTTAAGTCGACTTGCAGCCAACGTATTTAAACGAATAAACGCTGAATAAAAGCTCGTCTGTTGGCTGCACCAAAAATCAGATGTTCTCCATTCCTCCAGAACCAAAGACACGAGAGAAAGCAAATAATGACTTCACCATCTTTCCATCCACAGTAGTCTAAAACCTCATGCCAGTAAAAACAGCGAGGTGTCACAAATAGACAGAAACGGTCTGCACACACACACATCTGATGGCTTGTCCTGCTAATTGCTCATTTAAGTAATTTCTCCTTTACAGCCACTCGACTTTTTTTTTTTTCCCCCCCACATAGATTTTTTTTTTTTTTCAACTTTCAGGCTAGAGGATGGAAGCCAGCAGTCCCTGGCGTGCTTCCATTTCAAAAGTAAAATGAAGCGCTTAGCCGAAGCCCATCATACAGTACCTGTGTGTATACATCGTTATCATTAACGCTTATTATGTACGACGGATTTTAAGCCTGAGCCGTGCTTTCAATTTCAGATCTGCTTCCTCCAGCGCACACACACATCTCATCAGGAGGATTGGGGTCGTTAATGATGCGTACGGCTCGCAATTACTTACTTCCTCTCTCACAAAGAACTCACCAACCTTTTTTAGTCCCTTGGGTTCCTCTGGTTTTGTATCAGCTGCAGAGGAAACTGTAGATCAGGCCACCTATTCAATAATACTAATACTATTAACATTTATGCAGTACTCGTCTCACATTCAAGGATTATTTACCGCTTGACAAAATGAAAACAATGTGACGGTTCCATTTCTCGGCATGAAGTGCATTGTGAAGTGCACTAACACATTTGGGATTGAGCCAGCCGTGTCAAGACCAGGACTAGATCAAATTGAGTCAAGATGAAATCTAGACTTCTTACTTCAAACTTTGCGTACGTGAAACGAAGCGATAAAGTTCGGTCAAGACCAAGACCATATTTAGCGAGACGAACGTCCGAGACCAAGACAACTCCGAGTACAAATGCCAGTAATCCAAGTCCAGGCCAATACACATAACACATTTCGATTAATAGTGAGTTAGTTGCATTATCAAACCTTTAACATTGGCTAGACATACCTGTCTTTTATGGTTATTTATTTAATGCACTGTAAAATTTCATATATATATTTGTAGACGCTTGGTTCTGTTCTGACTCGGATGAATTGCACATGAAGTGTATACATAGAGAATTTATTGAATTCTTTACTAACTATACTTAGTTATTAGTAGAAATAATTGCTAAGCAGTGTGGCATCACTAATTCATTCACGTGCATGCAATATCATAATTTGTCTTAGTTAAGACAAATTAAACTCAGGATAAATGGTTCTGCGATTCTTTTCAAATAATACATTATAACACATGGAAAATGTCCGTTTGCTTTTGATCGACGATGAACTAAGGACAGTGCTTGTGGCAGATTTCTGGAACGTTCTGAAAAGCTGACAAGCGTACGTATGTTATCCCACACAAAATGCATTCCAGTCAGCCTCTTATTTTATTATTTTTTTTTATCTCACATCTGGCACGAGTCCTCGGCATGACAGTGTGCGTTTGAACATCTGCAGTCTGCAATCTGATCATGAGCGAAAGCCACATGAATTCTTCGCCAGCCCTTGACAGTCCTCTGTGTTTGAATATTGTGCGAAAGGGCATGGTCGGTGTTAACCCGGTCTCATTCCAAATTCCGAGCGTTTCTCACGGGCAAGAGGGATTGTACGGGAAGCCGTAAACAGCCATTCTTAAATGTCTCCTTATAAAAGAAAAACTATATTGTATATTACAGTATCTCTTTTGCTATACACTCCTGGGCAAAAAAAAAATGAGGTAAACGCGATATTGCAAGACATTAATCTTTTAATGGTCTCAATAGCAAATCATTGCTCAGGAAAATGATAAATAGGTGTCGGACAGCTTTTCCCTTGATTTCCTTTAAATTTTGAAGTCTTACAGACGGCTTTTTACAGAAAGAACAGTCCATGTTGTTCCACTCGATGCTAAAGTCTTCAAACAGAAGGAATTTTGAACAGCCAGACAAGTTAGTTTGAATTTTGCATCATTTAAACAATTTCAATCTTTTCATGATTTTCTCTTTGCGTACCAGAAGACTAGAAGTTTCCAGCTTTTCCCCCCCGACAATTTCAGCAAAACAATTCCGAGGTCTCAGGGGCGCTTTTTTTTTTTTTTTTTACTTCTTGTTCATTTTCTGCCCAGTGATTTTTGTTGAGACCATTAAAAGT
>JAQMYM010000001.1:20971242-20989467 GCA_030014255.1 Parauchenoglanis ngamensis
TTTTTTTTTTTTTACTTCTTGTTCATTTTCTGCCCAGTGATTTTTGTTGAGACCATTAAAAGTTTAATGTTTCGCAACACTGGGTTTGCCTTATTTTTTTTGCCCAGGAGTGTAGGCCTTTGCTAAAACTTAAGGTATGTAGAGCATCCTCCAAAAAACTCCTCTAAGGGATTTGTTACTATAGAAACATCATCCAACCTACACTCACTGACCACTTTCCCAAGTACCTCGTTTCCAGTCTTCAACTGTTCAGTTCCGATACTGTTTGTAGCCTCAGATTCCTGTTCTTGGCTGTCAGGCTTTGAACCTGATGAGGCTGTTATAACCCGTCCTCTTCAAAGTTCAACATATTGTGCTTTCTGAAATGCGTTTCTGCCCACCATGGTTGTAAAGAGTCTGGTTATTCTCCTCTCATCAATAAAGCATTTGTGAAATACTCAAACCAGCCCATCTGGTGCCAAAGTCACTTATTTCCCCATTCTGATGTGTGATATGATCATTCCCTGAAGCTCTTGACTTGGATCTCTATGCCACCTGATTGGCTGATTGAATAACAGCATGTATATGAGCAGATTTGATAATTCAACATCACCATGATAAAGTCACAAAAAACAAGAGACAACTCTTGATTCCCTTTCTTTTATATATGCTGGCTATGTTTTCTCATATAGATACAGCGAGTGACATATAGTACATCTTCCCAATTTACGATGTGTGAAGAACTTTGATCGAACAGTGTTACAGAGGGTCATGGTCAATATAAAACCCATCCATTGAGAATTGTAAAGAATTGAAGTTTCTGTTCCGCCGAGATCCGCTTAAAGAAAAAATAACCCCAACACAGTTTGTTTTAGTTGCTCATGGAAGGTGTATAATAGAGGATTTTTGTTGTTGTCATCCAAATGTCATCTCAATTTGCCCCTTCTGATAAACTTCTGACACAAATTTGTAGTTTGGGTGAAGCTATGTTAGTTTCAAAATCTGGTAGCCAGCACTATTTTTAGATCTTCTGTTATATAAAATTACTTAACACTTTCATACAGAACCGAGCATTCGGTGTCGATCTGATATAATCAGGCTTAATGCAAGGATTTTTTTTCTATGTCTTACTGGGTCATATTACTGAATCTGTAGTGGAAGTTCTTTTGGAAGGCCTAACAATCATAACCTTGTCTGATATCCATACGATATTATTTATGCATTCTCCGTGAATTGCATTCCAGTCAGTGTCTTGTTGTTTATCTGGTATTAATCCTTGGCATGGCTGTGTGTGTGTGTGTGTGTGTATGTGCATCTGCAGTCTTTAATCTGGTCATAGTGGAAGCCGCATGAATTCTTCACCAGCCATCTTGTCCTCATTGTTAGAATATTGTAAGGAAGTGCATGGTTAGTGTGTTACATCAACGTAATAATAAAAAATGGGTCATGTATGTAATATTAGCTGGAGCTACTTTTTTGGAGGTCCTTAACAATACAGAGTTGGGTGTTATGCACACTTGTTTGCTGGGTGGACCCAAATTGTACCAGATCAAATTTTGAACCAAGTGGACTGAAAAGTGGACCAATGTTAAATTGGTTGGACCCAAGAAATAATGGCTGATTTTAAGCCAGCGTTGACCCAGAAAAATGGCCGACGTTGGCAAGGTGGCTGAAAGTCTGTTGGCCCTGATGGCCCAATATTGGCCAGTGGATACAACAAAATGGCTGGCCAATGTTGAGTTTATGTTGGCAAGGTGGCTGGAAGTCAATGGACAAAATTACATTGGCACCCAGTTTGCTACCTGGGAACTTCCCTTCACTATGAAGGCAATACGCCAGTCTAAAGCTTCTAAATGTTGAACACAGAGGTGGTAAATGTTGAAGCAAAACTTCAAATTATTCACACAGGTCAAATTGCAAGAAAAATTATAAACTATAAAAAGACATCTGCTTCAAATCACACACTGATTTCAGTTACTGATGGCCAACTAGGTCTTATTTCACGAAGGAAACCGAATAAGAAAGAAGCAGAAGAGAAGAAAGCCTTTATTTGACATATATACTTTACAGCACGGCGAAATTCTTTCTTCACATATTTTAATGGATGAAATTTTAGCCCAAATGGATTTAAAGGTGGACCAACACTGGACCCAACTGGAATTAGGTAGACCAAGTAAAATGGCTGATTTTAAGCCAACTTTGACCCAGATAAAAGGCTGATGTTGGCAAGGTGGCTGAAAGTCTGTTGGCCCTGATGGCCCAACATTGGACACACAAACTGGCTGACGTCGGGTAAAGCTAACTAAGATTATTTAACCTGCTTGATGCTGAAAAGTCGTCTTAGAACAGGATCGGTTCATTTTGCCATTCCACCAAAAATGGTGGGAAATTCCATGACATTGAAACTTCACACCTATGATAACTGTTTAATTCTTGAACATGATTGGTTGGGAAATGTTGTCAGTGATCAGGAAGTCAAACTGCTTAGTATAAGAGTTTTGGTACATGCTGTTATAGGTTATATAGAATAGTCCACTTCAGGTCGGCAATAATAACATCACGCCACCCGGTTGTTGATTATTTTCCTATAACAGTGTGTCTCCGTCATGTTTTATTCCTTACATGAAACCTAAGCTTAAAGCTTTGACTGAGGTCAAAGACTGACGCTCGGAGCTCAGCCAACAACTCTTATTGATTCCATCTCCCCTACATTCTGGCCACACTTTCACAGCTTGTTCCCAACCGAAAAGCGCATCTTTTTCGATTTTTAGCAAAAGGACAGACATGCCGCGGATTTGGGTCGTGCGAAAAGCTTTTATCAAACAGTGTTGCAAAGTGTCATGGTCAATATAAATCCCGTCCATCAAAAATCGTACGGAATTGGAATTTTTGTTCCGCCAAGCTACGATTAAACTGGAACTAAAAAAACCCCACACACGCTCAAATGAAATACTGAGAATTTCTCTTACTGTTTGGTTTGAAAAATCTGTTTATTTCCAGCCTTTTATTATGCAGGTAAGAAGTCAAGAACATCGGCATGCTAGAACAAATAGGCCTCCAATAGTTGAGGAATATGGTCAAGCTAAAACCTTGTCAAGGAGCAGTGCATAAAGAGTAATTTTATGAGTACCAAGGCTTTCTATGCGGAACATGCTGTTGCTATTCTTGCTGTCTTGGTCCATGATGCATTGGGAGCTCGTCATCTTTTCGTCACATTTTATTCGTTTTAGGTTGGAGCACACACAATGTATGTTATTATACACTTATATACCATTACTGCATGAAGTGTGCTTGAGATACATGAGACAAAATGAACTGTACCAGACAGATCCTATATGAGGCGAAGGCATTGTGGTCCTGCACGAAGCATTAATGAATATTATACCAATTATACCTCATCATTTATTATTTTCTTATAACAAGATGCACTTTTGTCTTTTATTGTGCACCGACTTTCCTAAAACAACCCACTGTACACCAAGTATACTCCATATACCTTTAGATTCACTGGGTCCTAGTACAATTGATTCACTGAAGGTAGGCATCAGCTCTTTTATGCATTTTAACCGCCCTGGTCATAATTTATTAACATGACCATGGGGCATGCAAGGTGAAGAAGTATACTACTGACAGTGTTTAGAAAGAAAGTTCAGGTAGTCGTGGAAAGATATCAACAGCGCTCTATAATTTATTAGAATACTAAAACAATTCGTTAATAGAATCATCGATTGTTGGCACAATTATATTGAAGAAGCATTAGGGAAGATGTGTTAAATTTGGTCAAGACTTGCTATCTAATTAGAGTTAAATAGGGTTCGGATGATTTCTTTTTACTCCTTGAGCCCACCCCTTATTCCCGTTCATGGACGCAAAGCTCCGCCCCCAGGACCTTCAGTTGGTCAAGTAGAGTCAGCGCGCTATGACATGACTTTCACGTGCGCTTGGGATTTTTTCCTAATAAATTCTTACATGTTTTTCTCACGGGAGAATTATCTGGTTGTGCTGGGCGCTTAGCGAGTTCAGACTGAGGTCATTTGATGTTCGTTGGAGGAAAAACTGGCCACGAGGAAGAAATATCTGTGATGCTCCTGTGGAATGACATCTTTAAATGCAGTGCTCTCCATTTTTACTTTATGGGAACTTTATTTAGTTCATAAATTCAGATACATGCAAGAGAGAAATGTATAGTCAGGAAACTAAACCCAATGAATAAACCAAAAACTTATATTTTCAGTACTTTTTAGAAGATGATTTAATAGCTGTGTGCAAAGCTTGTTGAAGCAACAATGCCTAAGATTCCTTGTAATTGCGCAGTCAGGCTCTTACTGTTTATCTGTTTATCTGGTCCGAGTCCTCTGCATGACTGCGCGCTTTTGTGCGCCCGAAGTCTGTAATCTGATCACAAGGGAAATCCACACGAATTCTCCACCAGCCATTGTGTCCTCAGTGTTAGAGTATTGTGTGGAAGGGTAGGGTCAGCATGAGTGTGCAATCTGATCTCATGCAAAATCCAAAAGATTTCTCTCGTACTAGAGTGGATTTCATACGAAGAATGAAATATCTTTGCTAAGATTTCTCACCAGAGGTGACATTCTCCGAGATTACCAGTCCTGCCTCTGTCATTTTCAATTTGCAAACAGCAATTTAGCTCTCTATGCTCAACCGTATACACACTCCTCCATCTGCAGTTGTTGGGTCCGTTTTAACGCTCTCTCGGAATAAAAGTGACCTTTTTTTTGTGTTTATTATAAATAGTTTTCCGCCACAGGATAGGTTTAGTTTAGTTAGTGAGAGAAAAAACTGTTCATAGGTGCTGTAACAAGCGGTAACTGCAGTTCAATTGTTTCACCTAACTATAAACAGATAAAGCATGTTGTTGTTATCACGAATTCACACAATGCTCTCTTTTGTTTTGTCTATATTGAACATGTGTGCTTTGTTGTAACTTCCAGTCTGGTCTCCGCCCCCCGTCCTGTGATTGGATTGTTCCCTGATTGTGTTCGCCTATTCTCAGTTCATTCCCCGTTAGTTTTGTTCAATCTTTAGTCAATCTTATCTCATCATTTGTTACTAAGTCTTGTTTTCCTAGTTATTTGATGCTGCGTTTAATTCAAACTGTTGAGGAAAAATGTGTTTTTAACGCACACGAAATAGTAAAGGGCGGCTTTATAAGAGATCTGCATAACATAAATCCGAACAGAATTGCTAATCAACACGAAAGTGTGAGGTCAAAGATTGACAAGAGGACGCTCGTTGATTCCTCGATCCTTATACGCGACACATTGTCATCTTCAGGACAGAAATCCTGTGTTTCGATGCTCTCGGTAAAGAGTCACAGCAACCGAGGCTTTGTCTAATTAAATATGCATAAAAGCGCATACTTAATAAAACCAGAAATCTTTTGACGATCTTAGAATTCAAACAGTTATTGCACTGTGAAGATGCTCTCGAGAGGAAGGCTTTCATAGAAAGCCTTGTTGGATGATGATGTCTTTAAATGCAGCGTACTAGTATACAAATATATCTGGAGCCACTTTTCAGTATAGCGGCTAATGTCAAATATCAAAAATAATCAACATCGCCCAAAAGATAAGATCCTTCTAATTAGGGATTGGAATAAAAAGTCAATGAATGAAGATCATCTAGAAGCTGAGATTTTTGGTAATGAATATCAAGCTATAAAATTAGAAAGTGGTTTAATGTGTTTCTATGCAATCAACCAATCACGTGGCAGCTGTGAAATTCATGAAATCATTCAAACCAACTTTGTTTGAACGTTTTGCTGGGATTTTCCCACGGAAGCGTCTCGAGGATTTATACAGGATGGCGCAAAGAAACAAAAAACATCCAGCAATAACTCTTCAGTTGGAAATGCCTTGTTCGTGAAAGAGGTCTGAGAGGAACGGCCATCCTGGTTTACCTGACAGGACGGCTGCAGTAACTCAGTTAATCAATCTTAACAAAGCTGAAACGCATCTCAAAAACGCGCAACACGTCAAAAGCGTCGGCCAAAATGCTAAAGTGGGCGCTGAAACTGGAGAGAGGAAAGAAAAAGACTGACATGACCGAAACTGTATTGTTTAGCCTTCAACATCGTTGATATGTTGTTGCTGAAAGTTACCACTTTCCTCAAAAGAATTCGGGATACGAATAAATTGTGCACCTCCACACACACACACACAGTGCATGGAGGTCAGTGTCATTGTCAGCATGAGGTCAGCAGAGGTCTGTTTTTCTCGCGTATAAATCAACATACATTGTCCTTGAGCACAGAAAGTGTAACTGAGAATAAAGATGGAGACAGGGAAAGAGCAAGAGAGATGGCTGAGATGAAGGGACGGTGTAGCTTTGAGGTTCTTAATTTGTCCTGTCAGACTTCTCTGTGGGCCAAAATGGACAGAAGAGGAAGAGAGAGAGAGAGAGAGAGAGAGAGAGAGAGAGAGATGGAGGAGCTCGCTCCCAGAGACTGTTCACTCTAATCACATTATCTCTTACTCAGCTCCTGGCAGCTTTCACTAGGACATCCCGTTCGAAAAATATTGATTCTCGACGTGATGCACTATATTGTTCTAGCCCAAACTGTTGGAGGAAAAAAAAAATACCCGTATCTCTTACAGACCAAAATAGAAATAAATTGCAAAGATCCATAGGACATAAATCTCAACAAATGTGGCTAGGCTGCTCTGAGAGTCCACGAATTTGTATTCCAAAGGTTATCAGAAACTCCCGGCTCATGGCATATAGTTTTCCTGAAGTATTTCAATCGTGCTGTAGATTATGTAGATGTTTAAGCTATCTGAAAAATGTCTTATTTGACGAATTATAGTGACGATACGTATGTGCGACAGTGTGTATCTTCATGTTTTGGACTGGGGAGAAAAAAAGGCAGCTCATGCTTGTTTGACCCCAGCTCTCACCTGGTTGCCTGGCAACAGTGTGTGCCCGAGTGTTCCTGCGTCCCCGTGGCGCGCCAGCCTGAGCCGCAATCACAGTCTCGCCAGGGTCACGTCGTCATCATCATCATCAGAGACAGAGGGATCCAGAGACACTGATGAGGGAAATAGAGATGGGCAAAGAAAGAGAAATTGGGAGAGAGAGAACGAGAGAGAGAGAGAGTTGGGCAAGATCAGGTGTGAGATATCAGAAGTGACTGGCAGGGAGCAAAACCTCTTTCGCTGCTTGATAGAGAAGAAGATAAAGAGGAGAAAAAAAACAAAATTCAATCCGGCTCAGAATAAAAATCCGACCGACGGGTGCTCTTTGCTCAACGCTGTCTGAAAATGTAATTTCGTAACGGAAAATCTTCTGTATGAACTTCCGTCTGGTCCTGGTCGCAAGAACATTCCTGAATCTTTGACCACATATAAGGAAACGCATAAGAATGAGTGCAAATTTATTCACAATTATTGTGTTTCGTGTCGTTCTTGAGGTTTTAAGGAGAAAGAAAGTACACATTTGGATGCATCGCATAAATATTCCGACTGACCTCTGCTTTACCTTTACACACAATTAGCATTGCACATTTACATTTTTTCAAGAGGTTTTTTTTTTTATCTGAAGTGGCTTATAAGTGAATATGATTGAAGCACAAAACTGAGTTACCTTGTTCAAAGGTATCACGTCCAAGTCATGTACAAACTCCCATGATCCTCAGCAAGTTCCCAACATGTTTCCAGACCCATAAGATGAGAAACAATATGATATATATATTTACCAGAAGTTTTTTAATGTGGCTCTTCAGGGTTGGTCACATACCAAGACAGCTGTAAACAAGAGAATGGACAAAAGTACCTGTTTAAATAAAATAAAAACAAACGCAAATACAACAATCTAACATAGCTTTCCAACATTAACAATGAATGAACCCTTTAAAGCTTCCAGGCTAATCTTTAGCCATGTTAAATTGGGTTTCATGATGTTTATGGATTGGTTCAATAAAATGGGTCCAACACTGAAGCCTGATATTGTTTTGTATCTTACAGACATCCATCCATCCATCCATCCATCCATCCATCTGTCCATCCATTCATCCATCCATCCATTCATCTATCTGTCCATTCATCCATCCATCTATTCATCCATCCATCTGTCCATTCATCCATCCATCTGTCCATTCACCCATCTGTTTATTCATCCATCCATCCATTCTTCCATCTATCCATCCATCCATCCGTCCATCCATTCATCCATCCATCTGTCCATCCATTCATCCATCCATCCATCCATCTATCCATCCATCCATCTATCAATCCATTCATCCATCTATCCATCCATTCATCCATCTGTCCATTCATCCATCCATTCATCCATCCATTCATCCATCTGTTTATTCATCCATCCATCCATTCATCCATCTATCCATCCATTCATCCATCTGTCCATCCATCCATCCAACCATACATCCATCCATTCATCCATCTGTCCATCCATCCATACATCCATCCATCCATTCATCCATCCATCTGTCCATTCATCCATCTGTCCATTCATCCATCCGTCCATCCATTTGTCCATTCGTCCATCCATCCATCCATTAATCCATCCGTCCATCCATCCATTCATCCATATGTCCATTCATCCATCCATCCGTCCATCCATCCATCCATCCATTATCTATACTAATGTACTGGTTCATTTATATCAGGTCACTTTTACCTAGAGTTAAAAAGGACTGAAATATAATCAATATGAAGACAGGCTCTGGCTTTGATGTGACCCCTGCTCGCATTACTTAACCCATTTCAGGATATTGTGTGTAGATAAGGGTGAGATGAATATTGATAAGCCTGTTATTGGGTAATTGGCTGGTGTGCAATGGACATGTTTGTGATGAGTTGAAATAGTAGCAGATGATTTGATAAGAAGTATAGCAGGGTCAAGGGTTAAAGATCAGAGGTCAGTGTGTAGATGGGGTTTCTGTGACACCACATCTTGGGATTTAAGGAAGAAAATCAACGGCTGGGTCATGTGGTGTCAGGAAAAAAAAATGAATTAAGTAATGATTGATGTCAATAGGAATTGTATGTTTTCTTCTTATAATATAGATGTTTGATGTGGTAGTCTAAGGCTGCCTCGAGAACCCTATGTACACTTTTAATGGAATTTGGTACAATGACAGACGACAGTCTCATCTATCTACACAGCAATTTTGGTGTAAGCCATTCAAGCGCTCTAGCACCATCAATAAGGCAACTTGGACATACGTTTACAATAATAACTCCACAAAAACAACATTGTAGAAACGCAAATCCATGTTCCGCAGATTCCTCAGATAATCCCAAATTTAATGAATATTAATCATCCTGTTATATTGGATTTCCAACCATTTTAAATTTATTCTTTTTTTTAATTTATTTGCTTTTTCAAACCAAAACGTCTGTCAGATTTTTGATATGCAGAACCTTGGCAACGGTGAGGCCCATTCAAACCCAACTTTGTTCTTGAGTGAAGGACCACAAATTAAGGGACTCCCAAGAATTTTGTCTTAATTCACCTCTATGTGGTGCGCTAATTTAAATTAGTACAACTGCTCATGACTTTCTCTCGACTCCCCAGAAAGTGCTGTGTTTCGTCCATAACCTGCGAAGAAATTGGAAGTGGGGGCCTATCTCTGGAAGATTTTTACATATTGACACCAAACTTGTCACATATGTTTAGCAACATGACAGCTATGAGATGATTTGCAACTTGGGAGGGCTAGTGAAATGGAAGTGAGGCAATATCTCAGCAATTGCTTGACATTTTACCTTCAAATTTAGTATATCTCCATGGAAACAGGTGCTGATGGTACCAATGGCCTCTAACCTTTATTGCTAAAGGGGTGGGGCCAAAATGTGCTTGGTTCTCCTAATCACTGCTTGCAGCTGTTACCATTTATTTAGCATTATACAATAAGCTTTGTATATTCGTGCGTTAAAATATGAGATCAAGTTGTTGGTTCCTGGCGGAAGGTGTTCTGTCACCATTGTGTATCCTGTCTGTTTGCACTCGACAGGGACAAGCGGCGAGTCTGCAAACATTACACTCGAGCACAAATAAACAGGTGTTTTGAACGTGTGCACGTCCTTTGAGCTGCAGAACAAAAATAAAGTGAGGTGTGGGGGAACAGCAAACAAAAGAAGAAGATGAAAGGCAGGAGGACACTTTTCAACTGTAGTAGGAGGTAGATGTGGGCCAAAAAGCCTTCCCAGCATGCAATGTACCACCATACTCATGTAAAGGTGATGACCCAAACACAAAATCACATAGAATTCATTCAAAGAAGATGTTTTGATGATCATTATTTTTGGATTATTTATTTGGCGTAGTCACGTTGGCTAGTTATTCCAGTATTTCCATTAGGCACGGACAATAATGCAACTGCAATACAATACCAAAGAATATTAAGACTAGTATGTTGATGCAAAACATATTTAGGTGTATTTAATATAGAGATCTTTTTTTTCTCAATAGGTTTATAGTAATCATTTCTTCATTGAGAATTTGCAAGCCTGACTGGCAGATTGATTGGTTGCTTGGACCGTGACCGACATTGATTGATTAATTGATTGATTGGAGTGAACAGTAACTGACTTACTGACTGATTGACTGATTGATTGATTGATTGATTGATTGGAGTGGCCTGTAACTGACAATTCTTTTCTCAATAGAAAAAAATTTATGCTAATGATTTCTTTCTTGAGAATTTGCAAACCTGACTGGCAATTTGATTGATTGGAATGGAATGGACTGTGACGATAGTTAATTTATTGATTGTCATGACCAGTCCCTGATTCACTGATTGATTGGTTGATTGATTGGAATGGAGTGTAACAATAATTAATTTATTGATTGGAATGAACTGTGTCTGACTCACTGTTTGATTTATTGAATGATTGATTGATTGATTGATTGAAATGAATCATGAGTCACACCGACTGATTTACTGATCGCCTGATTCATGATTGATTCATCAGTGCCTGACTGACCGACTCACTGAATGCCTCAGTAAGTGACTCATTAACCGATTAATTAAATGATTAATAGAAATGAACTTTGACTGACTCACTAAGTGACTGACTGATTGATTGATTCGAATCAACCATGACTGACTCACTCACTGACTCAGTGATTGATTGATTGGAATAAACAGTACAAATTTGAAATGGATGAAATACATCTACATTATCCCTGCCAGATTTTATTTTTCTCTTCCTGGACCTGGGATGCAATTAGAATGTTGACTTCAACGATTCTGACATGGAATGACAGTCATTTTGCCAAATACATGTGCATATTTCCAGCTTCCTGCAGTGACAGCACACAACCGCTTGACGTTGAACAGTAACTTGAAAGCCAGGCACTAGAAATCTCAGAGGCCTTTTTGGTTCGCCCCCCACTATGTTATAATAAGGGGCTCTCCTCACCACAAGAGTCATTTAAAGAGTCATAAACATGTGAAGCGAGCCTTAATTGAAGCTGGTGGTTGCTTGGTTTCAAGTCTAATACAATTTCTGGCAGATTTCGGGGATCGACTTTGGTCAAATGATTTTTCCTAACGCTGGAATGTAGCTGCGGTTCGCATCGTTGGCGGCTGATCTGAAATAACAAGGCACCATCCCGAACAAACTTTCAAACCGCATCTTGTTTTGAATTTATCGTCCTAGTAGATGCTGTCCCAGAATGCAGTTCTTGGTTAGTCACAGGTCAGTGTTCAGGAGTTTAAAAAGTGTTTCCTTAGCAAGCACAAATATCTAAGTTTATTATGTATGCCTTCACACTGTTGCATTCATGAATCTGATTGGTTCAGGAAGAAGTAACAGTCAGTCAGCACCATTTGCTTTAAATTTATGTGAAATTACGTGAAAGGAACTCTTAACGCGGTACGGTCCGTTCACCCTGTGTGGCCGCTTTCACGCCAGGACACAAAGTCGTCTTCTGTAATCCGGGAGACATAAATTAGCAGAGTCGGGAAACCTCCGAGTGCTTTGGAAAGGAAATGGTGCTGCGACTGGCTCAGAGAAAATGTTGTGACAGGCTGGCTGCATTTATCTGCCGTTAAACACCTCTGCTCTGCTGTGTTTTCCATCCAGTTGACCTCTGATCTGTCTAATTGGCACACTATAAGAGGAGGTCATGTATGGAAGCCACTGTAGACCGGTGCTGACAGAATGGGGGTGGGGACGCCGTACATGTATCCTCTAATCGGCACTCGGAAAGAGTGAGAGAGAAGGAAAGAGAGAGAGCGAACAAGGGCCGAGCTTGCTACCAGGTTGTGTACTTGCATGACATTTTTATGAAGTGCCGAACCGTCTGTCTTTCACACACTCTGACCTGCTTATACACCTGGCCCTGGATCATCATAATTGACACATTCTGTCTGTCTCTCCTCAGGCACGAATTCCTAATGCCAGCCGCAGCGTGCTCTGAATCCCGACAAGCCATGCTTCATAAATTAAACACGACCCGCCGAGATGTAGACTTTCCTTTCCTGCTTGACTTTATATCTTATTACTACCAAACTCCATCTCTCATGACTCGATCACACCCTGTGTCACACTTCTCGAGGACGCACGAAGGCCATGTTTCTTTTCCTCTTCTCAGTAAACACACAGCTGTGGTGACAGAGATTTCTCTTTCTTCGGAGTGTCTGTGGGAGAAATGAAGGAGGGGGAAGGGCTTGCTCGGAGTGTCTCCATGAGCACCTGTTAGTCACTGTTCTATCTCTCTTTCCCTCATTCTGTTTGCTCTAGTCATCCTTAAACATCTTGATATCTCAATATGGGCTCTGGCTCCTATCTAACCCCTGACTCTATCTAAAGTTTCATGTTTCCTACAGGCTGTCAATTACCGCGCCGGCGTATTCGGTTGCAATAAAAACAGCCGTAATCGCAGCGTCTGGGCCTCTCGCCGTAGATTTCTCGCTGTCGAGTAGGGTATTCAGTGACAATTACTGCGCTCTCTTTCTCGCCGAACTCCACCACTCAATCTTCTGCAAATATTTTCTGAGCTTTTGACCGTCGCTCCAGTCGCGATGATGGCGTAATTGATTCCAAACGCCATTACTTCTCCAGCTTCTGCCATGCTAACTAGTTTTTTGTCGCAATTACATGCAAGATCTGCGGTATTTTTAGCCAGCGCATGCTTTTAACGCCTCCCTACTCTGTCTCTCCATCTCAAACACACACACACACACATACACACACAGTCCCTTTTCTCCTTCACCTGTCAGTTCTAGGTGTAATTTATACAGGTTGGTATAAGCAGGTATTGTGTGGGCGTCAGGCCGGCTGCCTATAATGACATACATCAAGGCCTGTGTTTTAAGGGTTCCCTAGACTCTTTCTTTCTCTTTTTATCTGGCCTGTTTTTTTCTTTCTTTGCTTCCTCTCAGCTATAGAGGATCTGATTTTTGAGTTTAACCCAAAGCCATGTTTAGGCTAATACAATGGAAATTTAAAAAAGATCTTCAGGCACAGTGTGCAAGTTTGTGTGTGTGTGTGTGTGTGTGCGTTTGTCTGAAGGGTTGCAGCAGCTGCATGAAGCACAAGGAAGCACTTACAGGCCGTGGTTAATGCGTGCGTTATCCAGGGACAGGGTTCCGCACAACGCTGAACACGAACGCACTCGTTTTGCATAATCATTACAGGTTTGAGCTCAGCTGGCTCACTTCTAAATACACGCTCACCCACGCCAAGCTGCGGCTCGAGCCTGCTTTGACAAGGATTACGCGTGTGTATTATTAGCCGCTGCATCTAAGACTGAGCGCTAAATTAAATCACATTCTTCTGCAGTCTTTTCATGTCGAGCAGACCTCGAATCAGTCGGACTAAACGGTCCAGATATGTTACTTCTTTGTTGCCTATTGTTGTTGTAATTCTATGCCATGGACTGATCAGGAAAAGGCATCAGGGGGGCAGAGGATCAGATATCCCATAATTCCAGACGCCTGCTGCAGATATCCACATGAAAAATGGCAGCGGTGAAGCTGGGACGTTAAAACCCAGCTCCAATAACGACCTGCTGTTTCAAAAAACAATTTAACTTATGGTTTTGTGGACTGGAGCGCTGTGGGTTGCAGCGAGCAAAAAGCAGTTGGGGGTTTGTGTGTAATTCACATTCACGGCCACCAGGGGTGCTGTATATAATTTTGAGGACAACTAACCGAAACATCAGAGTTAAAATCTCAGAAATAATGGCAACTAAATGTATTTTTCCTTGATGCTTCGGTGGTATTCTCAAGGGTACATGTGATCACGCCAATGGACTTTAAGGTCCAATCATGTACCTTAAATCATTTCTAAAGCTATAAAGATTCATACTAAAGGTTCAAAAGATGTCCTCTTGATATTACCCAGGGTTCAATCACATTTTCTTCTTTGTTATTATACTATGTTGAAAGAATTGTACTTTTACTCAAGAAAATTTCCAAGAGAAAAAAAGCATACATTTTTTTTTTAAACTAATATAGTACAATTGAAAATGACTAAAAAAAATTATTTTTAACTTTCAAAGTACTCATGTGCCAGTCAGATTAACTAAAAAAACTGATTAAACTATCTACCTAGCAAGGTTTTTGTTAAACTAGCTACTTAGTTAGGTTTTATACATTAGTGTGTAACATAAGCTAGCTAGTTAGGTTTTGTAAATGAGCTTTTAAAATTTTTAAATTTGCATTTGCTAGCTAGTTAGGTTTTATATGTTGGCTTGTTAAATTAGCTAGCTAGTTAAGATTTGGACATTAAACTAGATAGTTAATTATGTAAATTTGTTGCGTTAGCAGAAAGTTTTCCTTAGGACTGCTTAGCAATGTGGCTTGTCACGCAGGATGGGGCATACACTTTTAGTCCACTTATAATGGAAGTCTAAGAGCAGTTATTCAGGCATCAATACACATCATATTGCAGTTTCATTGTGCAATAAGTTTTGCGTAGATGTTTAACGATGCCTCAATGCTTCACTGAGGTCTTCAGTCTTAAGTGTTTTTAAATTACATACAAATTCATAAGAACAGCTTTGTCTCCTCCTTGCATCATTTGAATTTCTTATATAGTGGTAGATTTTAAAACTTGTAGTGATGGAATTTAACAACTGCCCCTAGACAGCCATTATAGAAGTTTTGAGTAAGCAGGTTGTCAGATGTGTTAAAATTCTAGTTGGTATTTATAGCGCTAGAAAATTTCTCTTTTAAGAAGAATTGTGCTTTTGAGGATGAAGATGGGTCTTGGTAGATTTGTTGTTGGGAACCTCAACAATGGAACTACTCCTGCCCCAGTTATACTGTTTTGACAAGCAAGTATGGATTGACTGAAAGGGCTGTAGAGAAAAGTACTGTCTGTGTGTCATATGTCTCAGAGGAGAGAGTGTACGTAGCTGGCATATACTGGCTGTCATCATCTATTTTTAAATTTAAACAATCCAAAGGGAGGATCTTCATCCCCAGCAAACCATCTCTGACATAACTCTCCTTTCCTTTCATTCCTTCCGCTCATTCTGATCTGTTTTGTTCCCTACGACTTAAATATATTTCTAGTCCACTCACCCTGATTCACTACTGCGAGACAATTGAATCAACTGGATGTCTATACAGATATCAGATAAAGCCACGAGGGTTTGATGGAGCCTAACCTCAGATGATGCAATAACATGAGAATGATGAAGCCCCTTGGATGACCTTCATTTATATTTTCTTTCAGACAACAACAAAAAAATTGTTTGTTATCTGTTATGTTTTCATAGAGGCACAATTTCAGTGCATGCATGCCAGGTGGTCTTCCTCCCCTCCCCCCCAACATATATTTAACACGTGCCAGCTATGGAGTTAGAGTCGTGCCATTAGGAATTTGAATTGGAATGCAAAAATGTGAACGGTATGAAAAGTATTCAATGATATTTTGAACTGAAATTGTATTCTGTGGCTTCTGTGGAAAGCATAAATAAGAATAGTTTCACCTTGTCATAATAGTAAATAAACTCTATGAATTGTACGTTTGCATGCTAATTAGCCAGCTACGCACCTGGAAGCTGTCATTCGTCCTTTCCACTTCACATCCCTTTGTGTCCTGTCAGCATATGATAACTGTAGGAAGACATTTTAGAGGTCTGTTGTCGCAATTCAACAAACTGCTCTTTTTTTTAAATACACCGTTTTGTTTACATTTCACCCTCATCATTACTGTGTTTGTAGCTGTCCCATCATATGTCGTCCTCATATTGGTGGCGTAGAAGCACTCTGTGCAAAGTTTTCTGCTGCTGCCAGCAATATTGGGCCGAATATCCATTTAAAAAACTTTCAGTTTTTCTATTAATTCACATTTTACGAATTGACTTTCACGGTACCATCAGGGTTTTGATGGTGGCTCATTCGCAAAATAAAAACAATTCCGTGTCAACATTTACATTTATGTCATTTGGCAGACGCCCTTATCCAGAGCGACTTACATATATCTCATTTTATACAACTGAGCAGGTGAGAGTTAAGGGCCTTGCTCAAGGGCCCATCAGCGATAGCTTAGCAGTGCTGGGACTTGAACTCACAACCTTCTGATCACTAGGCCAATGGCTTAACCACTGATCTACCACTGCCCCCTTGACACTGTGTCAAGGTGTCAATGTTAATTCTTTGTGACTGGTCTAATCCTTGACATCTAGTACCCTTGGTCACCAAGACCAAGAAAGCTCTCACAAACCTGGAATCAGCTCTTCTTCAAAATAAATGACATGAATCCTTAGTCAACACTGGACTGTGTACATGGTCCACTCGGAACTCCTGTAACCTGAGGCACTAAAATTTTCACGTTGAACCCTTTAATTGGGTCTTTTAAGCGAATCCACGCTCCAGCTGCCCAAATATGGCGGGGAGTGGACGGTGAATAGGGGGTCCTTTAGTTAATGCTAATATTATATCTATAAGCAAATAAGTAAATATAGATCAAGGTTAATACAGTAGATTAAACTGCAGACGTTTGATGAAGATACGGCATGTGTTTCAGTACATTGTCTGGATATGGATATTGTATGTGTGTGGGGACATGGATACGTCTTTATGTCTTGGTGGGGACAAGGACTGTGGGAATGAAGTCTTTCCTCACATGTCAGCTCTTTGTGTAGTAGACCTGTGCGCTGTGTGTGGACACACAGAAGCAGCTCGTCTTCTTGCTGAGTCCATCTGATGCAACACACACACAGAGCATGACTCTACTTCGCCCTAAGCATCATCCGCATTATGTGTGGTCTTAGCACACACAGCACTGTTTGTGCAGCGACTGCAATTTACTCCTAACTGCTGTTGAACTCATTTTTCTCTGACCTTCTGTCGTTTTTATTAACTGTAATCATGTCGTCGACCACACTGAAGCAAACAGAGTGTTTGGTCGCATAAACCTACATGTACTTTTACACACTTGCCTCAGAAAGAGTCAAATTTCATCCCTTGCCAATAGATGGCAAATACTATATTCGTACTACTTGCTCATCTCGGCCTTTTCTCTCAGCTTTGCTTGGCTGACGTGTGTTTATGTAATGAGCGTTCACTGTGTGGTTTTTTTATACATTAGTAGGTCTGGATTGAATATAAGGAGAGAGGGCAAGGCAATCAACACGATTGTTGATTGTGTGTCTCTGGTAAGCTTATTCATGTGAGCATACAAAAAAAAAGCTACAACAAAAAGAGTAACACTCTACACGTCTTCGCTGCTTTGTTGGAGGCCAAAGTCAACGTGGAAACACTCCTTACGCCTTTTCCCTCCGATACCCCTGTTTTCACCTCAGCTATTCCACTTGTGAGCCATTCATCTCACAAAGAGCATGTGGACTGCCAAATGCTGACGGCTTTTATAGCACTGTCGACTCACAACTCAAGCCATGGGTCAGAAAACTAAAAACACACCATTTAAAAGCCAAAATCCAATCTAAATTAGATTGACAAAAGGCCCTAAAGGGACAAGTGTATACAGTTATGAAGCAGAAACAGACCACGATAAAAGATGCTGACTGCTCAGAGAAAAAAATGGTAAGCTCTTGGCTGAGACAAGGTTCTCCTTGACTATAGTTTCAAGACAAAAGAAAGCTAGTATTAAAATACAATGAAAGGATCAAATTTCCACCCATTTACACAGTAGACTGTAAAGAGTTGGGAGATGCTTGAGTCTTTAACTATTACATAATTCCTAATTATTACATAATTTATCTCTGGTTGAGCCTGTTTCATTCCTAACAATATGTATCTTGCTCCCACTTTCTCTATCTCTCTCTCTCTCTCTCTCTCTC
>JAQMYM010000001.1:20996995-21040105 GCA_030014255.1 Parauchenoglanis ngamensis
GTACCCCGCCTCTCGCCCGAAGATGCTGGGATTGGCTCCAGCTTCCCCGCAACCCAGACGGATAAAGCGCTATAGATCATGGATGGATGGATGGATGAAGCAGCTTGCGGTTTTTTCAAACAACTTTAGTTGGTTCTATTTGTCAGAACATAAACAAACTAGACACTGACCAGGCCATGGTCAGACCTTTCTTTGCCTCATATCTGACCGTATGTTTGCACCTACATGAAAGTAAAAACTTCATTCTTTGGCTGCATCCAATGGGATTCCAGTTCTATTATCTGTATTGATGGTGACTCTGAATAGAAATTAATCTGATCTTTTTTTGGATTTTTTGAGAATAATGGGCAGTTGCAGTATTATTTCAGATTGGTTCAGAACCCTGTAATACTAGCTGTTCAAGGTAGAGGAACCTTTAAAGCTAAAAGCAACCCTTTAACAGAATGGATGAAATGTTGAAAAAATATATATACCTTTTTTTTATCTGCAGACTCTATAAAAAAACGCCTTGAAAACCCCTTTTTTGTCACATATCTGCACAATTCAGTATAATCTGACATGCTAGATTAATTCATCAGCAAAGCATCTAAAGTGGTTATGGTATGAAGATTCAAACCAAGCCAGGACCAAAGGCCATTTCAAACAAGACAGGCAGCTTTCAAGAGCCCTGACCTGAAATATGCAAAACATTTTATTATCTAAAGCTTCACAGCCTGCTATGTCATTCTATCATTCGCATTCCTAAGGCCTTGTTGAATTACCGTGCTTATGTTCTGAGTGTCAGAGCTCAACTCTTGCTAACATTCAGCTGATATTTGGCCGTGCTTTTTTATTCACCGGGGTATTTGCTCCATGTTTTAGAATGAAAATAAGATGTGAGTCATATCTGGTGTCCAGAGCTACATTACCGACATGGGAAGATTGCTAGCTGAATTGAAGTAATGATAAGGCTGCCACAGTAGGAGCTAGATTTTGGACTAGAAGCCATGGAGAACAGACAACCTTGGAGGAAAGGGAGTGCTAGCAATTTTTAATGTGATACGCAACTTTCTGCTAGAGACTTTATTCATGGTGCACTTTATATAACCCTTTTTACCACAGTGAGATTGAATTCGCAAATCTGATTCGTCTGGTTGCTGGTGCTGGTTCTAACACACGTCAGTGACAATATACAAAGAGATGTAAATACTGTATATAGCAGCCTGTATGCATAAATGGATAGAAAAAACATTTCTAATCATTGTGAAGTTTATTTAGCACCCGTCGTTTGATTATATTCCGGCACACCCCGTTGTGTTGTATTCCTTATCTGCCTTTTGAAAGGGCATCAAATATCACACACAAGTACCGAAGCCATCTGTAACGCATGAAATACGTGTCGAGTCAGTTTATTTAGCTTTTTCGGTAATCACAGGACAGGCCATTTGGATACACCCACATGTCTGTCAGGACTAATGATAGGCAAGGCTATTATCACAGTCCAGAAACATGCAGGCGAAGATCAGAACCGAAATCCTAGAACTTAAAGTAAACACGTGGAATCCTGTGGTCTGTCATGTTCCGATACGGAATTCGTTTTCCAGTCGCTTTAAGGAAGGAACGGCTTTTCCAGACCGTCTTGCTTCTCGCTGTGCTCCGAAACATTATTTGCGCATGGATGATATTTCGCATTAATACAACTTCCCAGAGACATATTAATGTCAGGGAAGATCCACTCCTTTTCCTCTTGCGTTGTTTGTTTTGGCCTTCAAGGTTTTTTTTTTTCTTCTCCATACCAGAGACTTTCCGTTGAGTCCACCACCCAGTCCCATGGACCATAAAGCTCTTCACTTCACCAAGCATGGCTAGCACTGCTAATGTCGAGTGGAAGCTAGCACCGAAGGGTCACTGATAAATTGATCAATAAAACCCGAACCTCTATTTTGCAGCATATAATTTGACCTCTTTTACTGATCAGTGGTCAAGAAAACGTTTTACGCACAACTACGGCTCTCAGTAAAATAACTCACCCACACACTCCGACTAACACACACACACACTCACATACACTGAGGGTTTTATATGAGGAAGGGGGACTTGAGTAGTCAGGAACAAGCGGTTGTTGTTCTCTATTGTGAGTCGGCCAGTGGGCACAATAAAAAGCACTAAATAAAAAGCTTTGTCCTGAGCCGGGGTCATTTAGAGGGGATTTCTGCGCTTTGTGACAACCAACTGCTGACCTCTGTGTGTATGTGTGTGTGTGTGTGTCCACAAATCCACTGAGCAAACACGGACAAATTTGCGTGCAGTCTCTGCAAAAAGGTCCTCAGTGTTATTTCTTTAATAAGAAGCCCACTTCAATACTTTATTATGCGGAGACGCTAGTACATGCTTGTTGGCATGGCAAAGGCCACCTTCTAAGTTTCGTATCAGCTACAAAGTTTTGCTAATGATCACTAAAGCTCTGTGATGCTGAGCTCAAGCATATCTTACTGATTCTGGAACCGAACGCCAGCTAGTACCTTTAAAAAACAAACACACAAACAAACAGTACTTGTATTATTTAGAACGTTCAGTATGATAAAGTTATATGTGTATGTAATGAATAAAAAAAACATTCTCTATACTAAAATTTAGATTACCAATTCTAACATTAGACAAATTTATATATTTATAATAAATTTAAAATGTCGTAAACAGGAAAAAAAACCCACGACAGCACTTTATTTTAAAAAATACAGTATTTGTTCTAATCAATTGTGCTGATATTCATCGCAAAAACCGTGAGAAAGTTCCACACAGCTGAACATTTTGCTCGAATGTTTTCCGCGCTAATCAGCAACGAATATTTAAATCGCTTTCTAATTATCATTGCCATAAAAATCATTTGTAAGGTGTTATATTAGCCATGTTTATATTTGTTGTAATCCAAAAAAACTTTTTTTCTTAGTCAACCTTTTGTAGTTACCAATTTTGAAATTTCACTTTTCGCTTTTGTTTATTTAAAAAATGTTTAATAGAAGTTGTCGGTGGTGTCCATAATGAATATAGCTGTTATCGAAAACTGATGTGAACTGTATACTGTGTTTCACATTAATTAACTTTAATAGAAAGTGTGTTTACTGCCATTCAAGCAGGAAAAACAAAGCGATGATGGGTGGGAGGGGGCGGGGCTTCCTGGGACATTTTTGTAATAACGTGTTCAACTTTCTTCGGTAGTCGGAATTGCATCGTTTTCTACCTTCATGTATCCGAGTACAAAGAGAAAAACATGGACTCCTCCCTGTTCATTTTTTGTTTGCGACAATCTAGCAAACTGTAGCTATTGTTTTGATGTTATGTGCTAAAACTCGGGGCTTGAAAAGACACTATTTTGGTGTATTTGTGAGTGAGAAGTCTTACAAGCATCTGGGGAAAGAACCTTGTGCATGCGTCATCTGTAACGTGTCTCTCCGAAACAAACCAATCAATCGTCCTGCTCTTCTGCCTGTTCAAATGCAGGAACATCACATCAGTAGAAGTGAATCTCATCATGTGTTATAGAAGAACGTGAGGCCTCTAATTTTTGGGGGGAAATGGGAGGATAATAGCAGCAATGTACGTATATTTATGTTTGTTTACATCCTTTTTCCTTTATCGTGTTATTAAGGCCACCCTGTCTGCCCCGATTCCCCTCTCAACGAGAGAGCCTTATGCCTGAATTCGCTCGCTTTTCTCGCTAATAATGGGCTTTGCCTGTCTTCTACGCCGCCTTAGCTTTTGTGTGGGAGTGTGCGTGCTTGTTTTCATGATACAGTTAATAGCTGTTATCCATTAGTCTGGATTTAATGTAATTCCCTGAATTGTTGGGTGGATAAGATGTTACGTGTACTCGAAATCTGGGTTGGGCATTTTTCAGACTATCGGGGTTTAAGGACGTCAAGGAATGAAAACACGACAGGGCGTCGCCGTGTTGGAAAATCGATCACCGTCAGGGTGGCGTCGAGGTACTGTTAACACCCCGACGTCGATTGTTTTCCACGTTTCGCTCCTCTTAACAACAATTGCGATTTGCTTGATTGTTAATGAACATATTCGTGTGTTTATAGCTACGTTTAACATTAGCGCAACAAGGTATCACTTACGTTTCAGCAGCTATAAACACCAGCTTCTGTTTATTTTTTTCTTGCTCGAAGTTAAAAAAACAAAAAAGTTCTATATATATATATATTTATACTAAATATATATATATATATTTTTTATTTATTTATTTTTTTTTTTTTCATCGTTAGATTTAGATTATGCCATATCTTTCATTCAAGTCTCTGCGAATGAGTCGTTACTATAGAAACGACAGCTTAAGATAGCATCAATATTCGAACTCTGGACAGAGCTGCTTCATACCTTTATGTAATGTTTTTAACAGTTGATTCTCTTATATATACTGTATATGTGTCTGTATACATATCCATGCATGTAGGTGTGTGTGGGAGTGTGAGAGCAAGGCTGAGGTATGTACTCTGATCCCTCTGTGTGTGTGTGTGTGGGAGGAAGAGAGTAATGTTTTCAGCAGGTCAGCAGCTAGCTACAGATATTTTCACTTCTCATAGCCCTCCATTGGCTTAGCCAGGATTAGAATAATATTCTGTTACATAAACAGCGTGTCATTTCACGCCAGCTTTCCTCAAACCCGAATCTGAGCGACGTTACTGGAGCACTTAATAGCTTTTCACGTGTCAACTCTGGGGATACGAGACACCGATTCTCGCAGTTAGCAGTCAGTGCCAGGTATCTCTGACTCAGCACCTGCTGTCTTCCCATCAGTGTGTGTGTGTACGCGTGTGTGTACGTGGGTGTGAAGGTGAGCGACCCTCATTAGTAACTAAATGGTATCAGCAAAATGCAGAGCTTCATTAATCAGCCAGTCGACTGGCCAAGTAGGCCAGGTCAGCTTCAGTCTGAATGTCTCTCGCGCTCTTTTTCTCTCCCGAGCTCTCACACTGCTGGAAAATGGTATTGTGCAGGTACATTTTCAATTTGAAAAGGTTCACACAATCGAAATCTACTCCTAAAAAGATTGAACAATGGTCCTTTTATGTAACAGTGTTAGCACTAGACTTAATAACAGTCCTTTAAATAAGTTTTACAAGCATGTTCTATACTAGAAATTGTATATCTCTGATTTTTATTTATTTATTTTTTTTTTTGGTTTAAACATATTCAAGCATCTGAATATGTGAATCATTTCCCATGTAATATTGTTTTAGAGTTAAGTTTATGAACATGATAATACCCTGTAATGACACTATACTTTAATTATAAGTATATAAACCTAATGACAAGTGTTGGAGTTTCTTGACAGTACATATTTCTTTACAGAGCGTATAACACAGAGCGTCCTTGCATTGCATAGCTAATTGCATGTCAAATGATTTTCATAAAAAAAGAAGAAAGAATTGACTTTTGGTCTCTTAGTCCTTGATATGAATTTATATCTTTTATTTCCGCAATTAAAATGCCTGTCATGTCTCTGAGGTCCGCGAGAGAGATCAAACGAGAGAGCGAGAGAGTAGCAAAAGTACTGGGTTGATGCAGACGCTCAGCACTACTGTCCGTCTTCATTAACTTGAGTACCATCAGCGGTGAAAAACAGAAAAAGAAATGCCTGCCAATGAATAGCTCTCTTTCTAGTTCTTTCCCTTCGGTGTCTTCATTGAAATCCTGGCTACGTATCAGAAGTAGATGTTTGGCGTATGGATAAAGATGCAAACGAAGGGGTGTTGTGACTGGGTCATTAACGACGATCAAATAAATAAATAAATAATTTATTGGATTAAAGCCCTGGAGAACAGTGCTGGTTCTTTTCTCTTTGGTGAAAGCTGAGCTTACGTCTAATCTGTCTGCTATGTGTGGATGACTATTACTCCTGTAAAGATATATAATTAGAGACTACAAAAGAACCCCAGAAGCATTTTCTTTGATAGGCTAGCTGATACTCTTGTTTGTTATTGTCGCCCTGCTCTCTGGTTTGGTCTGGTGGGCGGAGATTATTCGAGAGAGCCATTTTAACTTTTTTGTTGTCGTCTGCTTCGATGGGACTTGAAAGACCTCAAACACACTAAACATGTTCATGTCGAAATGTTTGCCTCAGTTTAGTCCAGTTATTTACCTTCCAGCGCATTATTCGGTAGCTACCGATAGGAAAGCAAGCAAAGTCAGAAACGCAGAAATTCGTTTCCGTTTTGAATTGTCACATGGTTTTGTTTTGAAATGTGATCGTGATTGTGGCCACCTGTTTTCTTTTTCTGCTTTCGTGGTTTTATCAGACATGTCTGGGTGTTGCTTCTTTCTCTTCGTCCCTGTCGTTCCTAGGACTTCCTGCTTTCCTGTCAATGCTTAAATGCTCCGTATTCGACGTTCTAGATCAACGTACTGTGTGTTCATCAAGCCCACTTCTATCACTATGCGCCCAAAGCTTCCACTTATGACATGTGAATGAAGAAAAAGTTTCGAGACGGGTTTTGAATTGATAGCTAACAGAATTTGAATTTGCGGAGGTTTTGCTGCACAGTTAGCAGAATTTATATCCATAAAGTTCTTATCAAAATTGGTATTAGACCACCTGAGTCTCGTAGTGGAGTAACAGCTATGGTACAACAGCTCGTTCCCGAACCAGAAGTGGGGGAAAACGTACAGGTGGATCAGAAAAGGGAAAAAAAACACATCAGATATCGGATACTCTAACAAATGTCCGATATTGGAATTGGACTAGGATTGAGACTTGAGACTCGACTGTGCTTTTAGTTAGTGAAGTTAGGATTGATTTTATTATATCTAAACTGTGATTTTCTGTGAAATATTTTAACAGTCAAGTGTTTCGGTTACAAAAAAAGCGAACACTATTTGCATGCAGCAGCCTTTCTTTTTACTTTTACATTTACTTTTTATTATAAATTCTATATTTTATATATTCATCTTTGATATTTATATTGAAATGTATACGTGAACGTTCACACCGGAAACAAATCACACGTGACTCATGAATTCTGGTGCTTCTCCGTCCCTCGGGTCGCGACGCCTTGCGAACAAGTTTTGCAGCGACAGCTGCTGGGTGTCCCATGATAAGCTCTCTCGCTCCTATTTGCTATCCCCCTTTTCGGTTTGGCTTTGCTCTGGGTATGGCTGAGAGGCCAGGATGGCGCTGCACGTCCAGCATGAGAGGTGATGACCCTGTGTGACGCCGCATGCTGCTCTGGGAGTAGATGAAAGAAACAGCGTCCGGGCCGCCACCATTACCCATCTGGAAGAGCGAGTAACCCGAGCACCACCTCGCAATCAGAGGTAGCTCAGTCAGGCTTTTTGCAGGAGGGCAGAGGGAAAGAGAATGACTCTGGGTGTGTATATATATGTGTGTGTGTGTGTCAGCATGCCTTGCTGCATCAGCCAGCCAAGGCCACTTGGGCTACACATCGTCATTCCATCCAATCAAGGTGAAATGCAACATTCCAGCACTCTTGAACTGATGAAACAGAACGAAAGGGCTCTATACGCTATACAATGACTCCATAAGTATTGGCGCGCTATGCAACCACACCACTAACAACAGCTAGCAGGCTACTTGGATCTGTTATTAGTTCCGAAAGCACTCACGGATCTCACGCTCACAAATATGTATGTAAAGTCTGATAACTTGAATCCCCCTTTTTTTGTTCGCTCCAAAAAAAACTTCAATACTAATACTTCGTCCATCATGCGTGATTACGCACATGCTTCAGGTGAGTCGTTTAATGCAGATTACCTGCGTGTGGGTCACACCTTCAGGGTTGCCAGATCTTTCTTGAGAAGACGCGCCAGAGACGGGGGTTTTCCACGGTCTCCAAAGAAAACTCGGGTTAGAAAATAAGGACCGAAGAACATGACAGCGTTTTATGTTTTTTTCTTTGCTGGCAAATGTAATATGATTTAACGTAAAAACAAGACGACAGATTATTTTAACGAAACCACCGGGATATCACTTGATCCAGCACCTACTTTATAATTATTTCGATTTGTTGTGAGAAATCTAACGGAGACCCAAAATCTCTGCAAAATCTCACTGAGTGTCCTGTAAAGAAAGCATGCCCACGGTTGTGAAGATTTTTAAGCGCTCGACTGCCATGCTTACTACTCATAAATTTGTGCTCCTCTCTACTCGACAGCCCTGTACAACATATACATCGATTTACATGTTACGATGAAATGCCTCATCTTGAATTATGGCGTTTTGAGGTTCTGAGGTATCTGCTGAACCAAGATAAACATGGAAATCGGTGTCATTAAGTTGCGTCCCCAAGTTATGTCCTGGCAGCGAGATAAGCGTCGCAACGACTTCATTTTGTCACTTTATTATGCACTCGCAGCCTCATGGGAGTCATTACTTTATTGGGAAGCAGACTATTTTTTCACCCCAGTCCCCTAGCATGAGGCGTAGCGGCTTAGCAGGGCTGTAATCATCTTCCATCAGTCTGCTGTGTCCCTGGTGCTCTAGCAGGGTAGCGTAGCAGAGGACACTGTCTGTCCTGGATTAGTGGCATCAGCAAGAGCTCAGCCCCCTCTTGGGAAGGCTTATTAGCCGCTAGCAGCCGAGACCCGTTCCCGAGCACATTAACACAGTAATATTACACCCTGATGAGGTGTGGAGAATCTCCGTCTGGACACACTCGTCACACACTCCTCCCACATTCATCACGGATCAGGCTCCACCCCGTCCGGCCCACACGGCACACGCTGTGACAGGTTTATTAATCGGTCAGAACGAACCCGAACTGAAAAGAAGTGCTCCTATGCTTGTTTTGCTTCCTTTTCATTCCATGTCAAATTCATAGTTTCATGTGTCATCCTTAAGACGTGGATCGGGAGGGGGGACGAGGGGGGAGGCATTAACAGCATCTCTTTCGCTTTAACGTCGGATCAGATCACACACGTTTCACAATCTGAAGCTTGAAATCACTATGAGATGCATGTGGAGTCTAATGAGGCAGGATAAATTGAATGAAAGGTAAATTGCCAGGTTGGTTTTGGTACATTCCGTGACAGGAAGTGCTATTTCAGGGTTTTGTTGTTTTTTTTGCTGGTTTAATTTGCAGGTTTGCGCGCGCATGTTTCAGAACTTGATTAAGACTTATCAAACCTCTGAAGGCTTACAAATTAGTAGTTTTACATTAAGGTCTCTATCCTTGAAGCGTCCTTTTCCACGACTTATCCGTAATATGACATGAAAAATGTATAGTTTAGTTGCGTTTAGCCCTTACCTTAAAATATTAGAGTTCATGACGGCAATCACGATGACAGTTTTAAAAGAAACAGAGCATATCAGTGCGTCTAACGCTGCTGTGGAGCGTTTTACAGTTCTACCGAGTATATACGTGTGTAAACAATCACACTGCTGCTTAAATGACACACTTTTATCTAAATGTTCAGTATAGACTGTGTCGATCCAGATAAAATGTGTGATTGAGTTTAATACATCTGCCTCCACAAAACTCTAATACTTTAATACACCCACGCGAAGCCTGCAGTCGAGAAGATTAACGCCGAGCGCTGCCTCTAATTCCACGTTCATTTGCAACCTTCTCTCGAAGCCGACTGACGGCTCGGCCCACCTTTAAAAAAGGCCAGTACGAACCTGCTCTTTCAGACGTCGCTGCTTTTCAGCGCATTGTGTTCATGACTAACCATTAACGCATCAGCAAGCCGATGTTACATTCAGCTTTTTATCCACCTCAAAGCTTCAGGTTTATATCAGATCTAACTGTAACTGTATAGCAGGGGACGCAGACATATAAGTAAGACATCCAATTATAGG
Source organism: Parauchenoglanis ngamensis (assembly GCA_030014255.1). NCBI lineage: Eukaryota > Metazoa > Chordata > Actinopteri > Siluriformes > Auchenoglanididae > Parauchenoglanis > Parauchenoglanis ngamensis. Next base: position 21,006,798 of record JAQMYM010000001.1, read on the forward strand.
GAATAAAAACCATTCAGTATTTCAGAAGAGAAGGTAGCGTAGGACGCTACACATAATACACTTTGAAAGCTGGTAGGCATGAGCCAATATAAAAAGTTTCTCCATGCTAGAATCCTGTCAGTAGATTTACTTGTTGCTTTTTTTCTCCCCTGATCACTGCTTTCCGCAAATAATGTGTCTAGTCTTGTTTTATTTACACTACTTCGCCTGTTCTCGTGAGCTCATGAATTCTACTTTGTCAGCATAAAGGTGCTTTGTTTATCTGCAAGTGTATCAGAGATATCACATTTTAACTAACACTGCTGCTAGTTTCTCAGCTTGGATTAGCATAGTTAATCTGACTAGCGAGTTAAAAGTGTGAAATACGCAATATCCTGTGATTTCATGACCTCGGTTTGGCTTCGTTACTTGTCTCTTGTTACGATATCATGTTATACGGATTTTAGCCAGAAAGAAACTATTTCCTATTCGGTTTCTTTTATTTAGGTTTCAGAAAATTTAATCAAGCAGGTGCTTAGAAGATATCTCCGGGCACGCAAATATTTACGTGACTTCTGCACGTGAGTCTCGAACTCCGACGTAACAGTACAGCTCTAGTCCATGTGCTTATAATAAACAGCCTTCCAACTCACTTTTTAACCTCTACACCTGGAATCCCACCATCCAGTGTCGCCCACAAGAGGCTAGGGTTGTTGCTCATTACGGTTTGAAACCTTCATCTGGATTTCTGTAAAGCCGTTTTGCGACAATATCTGTACACAAATAAACATGCACATGCATTATGAGTCTTTTCTTTTTTAAACATAGACACCTTTCCCGCATAATTATGACTGATTATTATAAGTTCCCCGAAGGCACAGCGGCGCGCATGCCGTGTTGGATCTCGCTATCTATCATGTCACACTTCCTGCTTTACGATATCGGGTTGCTTTCGATTTGTCCGATGCAGCGTCCTTGGAACGCACGACGTGGAACCGGGCTATGATTACAAAGCAGTACATGAATAATTTGAATTGACTTTTGGAGTCTTTCTCTATTATGGGGGATGAGTACTGAGTCATTTTTTAAAGCCCTGGTGCAGAGGAGAGTGTGTGTGTGCGGGTTGAAGTTGGTTGTAGGAACAACGGTATGCGTGGTCCTTAAAATGAACTTCTCTGATCAACAGTGCAGAGAAATTAATTAGGCTTAATGAAAGTCGGGCAGCAGAGCGTCCTGGATGAACGTCTCCTTCCTTCTCTCCATCACTTTCTCATTATACCTCTTTCCATCTCTCTCTCTTTCTGTGTCATATCTTTGGAATACAATTACAGTGCATTCAGTGATGGCCAGTAGGCCTAAACGCTATCCAAAGTCACTCAGAAACCCGTAAACAAAGAGCTACTGTGATGTCCGGACAATAGACAATCTCCAAACAGCTCACACACCTGATCTTATTACCTTTCCTTTGGAACTTCTATCCCTGCCAAATGGACGGATATATGTCTATATGGAGAGGCACCTCAAGCAATCAACGCTGTTTTTAATTCTCTTCGCACTTTTCTTTCTCTTTATAACACACACGCAGGTGTAATCATAGACGGCAGCAAGCAGAAGGTTCAGATGACCATAATGACACGTTACAAGCCGCAGCGGGCGAGAGCGAGACCGAGAAGCGTGAGGAAAGAAAACTAAATAAACAATTTCTTCTCAACAGTATATTCCTGATATAGTCAAAGTGCACTAATGCATGTAAATTGTTCGATTTGAAGTTCAAGGTTTACGTTATGTGTAAGTTTACACACACTCAGGAGCACGAGTAGGTTGCGAACGTTTTTTTTCCGCCTGAAATTATTGGATTTTCGCGATCGTGCTTTTTCTCACGAACAAACTACGCACAAATCCGTTTGTATCCAGGTTAATAAACGAGACCAAAAGTACACACACAAAAATTGGAGGGAAAAAAATGTGACTTCAAAAATGCGCCAAAGACTTTAAGTACAAGAAATTCTGAATTTTTTTTATGTTTAGGTTTCAAATTTGCGATTGTGGTTCAGCAATATTTGTTTTGTATATGTAAATAAGTGTACTTAGCGTGATTTTTCCCTAGATGAATAAATTAACAATTTTTGGTTTTTTAACGTTTATTGCATGCACTGGTCATTCATTATTTCTTAATTTAATGCCATTTTTTCTGTTTTACTTTCCCACATTTTAGAAGTATGTTGGTTTTACAACGTATTTTGAAATGAAATTTGAAATTTGACCCCTGAATATTTTATACGTAATAGACTACGAACCCTTTCGAATGTTCTAGATTTCTGCATAAATAACCTGAAACGTCATCAGATTTTGACACAAATACTAAAAGTAGATAAAGAGAGCACAGCTAAGCAAATCAGCCATTTCAAATCAGCCAAATCATGCATTTCCGTGAGTGGCGAAAGTATGTGAACCTTTGCTTAAAACTGCAACTGAACATTTCCAGTAACTGTACAATTATATTATATATAATTCAATGCTGTATCAATGCATCACAGACTGCGGATTAATGCAGGATGTTGGACATTTTGGTCTGAATCATCAACCAGAATTTCAACAAAGAGCTCTCATTTCTCCATCCACTGCGAAGAGGTCAAAGGTCGCGGGTCGTATAATTACCTTTGTGTACTTGCACAAAGCAGGGCTTATTGCACCAAAGATAGGCTTGATTATTGCTTTGACCTTTTTTTTAATGTTCTTTTGTCCACATCCCAGCCACACAACAGGTCAAAGTGGTGTATTGTGGCGAGAGCAGTGTAGCTGGCCAGGTTTATCTCCTCAGGTAGCTTGTTTCAGTGACCCGTGACCTCCTGAGGCCACACATGCTCGCACACTGTCAGTGACTCCTCAGTGCCATCAATCTGTCAATCCCTGGTCAGGAAGAGGCATTCAGCTATCTTTTGGCATAGATACAGGATACAGTCTCTCACACGCCGTTTTCCCCTCCAGACGGACAAGGGGATGTTCCAGGTGATTGAGTTTCCTAATCTGGGTCCATTCCTTTGTGCACTGAAGCTCATTTCAAGTGTCAGATTGTTCAGATGCAACCGAATGGCAAAGTTCTTTCGAAGAATTACAAGTTTCCTTCCGCAAAGCCTGCTCGAGTATAAAGGGTATCCTACGACGCCCGTGAAGTCGTAATCCAGCGGCTCAGAGGAAGCTCAATCGAGCTGATGGGTTCATTTAGCGTCTACCATCGCTCTCCGTCTCTCTGTGTGTATGTGTGTGTGCAGACTAAGAGGCTCAAGCTGGGCAAATGTGAAAGAGCAGCCCCAGGGTTCAGCTCTGTCACAATCCCATATTTAGGGCCTGCTTAAGGATCTCTCGTATGAAGAGGATCCAGCTGTCAGTGCATTTCAGAGCTATTCACCGCATCCGTGTAGACAAGAGCAAATGTGTGCTTTTGTGTTTTAGTACCTAAGGTAGCGTGTGCAGAAATAACAGCGGGGGCTATTTCTACAAAACAGAAAAAAAAACAACCACTCGCTATAAGTGCACCGACACACAACATTCTGGATATTTTTTGAAAACAGTTTTCACAGTTCCTTCCGTTTAAAACAAAATGTTCCCATCAACACAAACATACCATTCGAAAATACCTTCGTGGAAACGAAGACGTAAAAAAAACGTAAGTCCAGAGGTAGGATCTCGCAAATTGTTTTATAGCACAGCACTGTTAAACTCTTGAATAAGAACGTTCATTTTCTATAACCCCAGCTCTGACAGTAGTTCCAGCTGCAACACACTATAAATGACAGGTTTATATTAACGCACTCACTCAAGTACATTATTGTTTCTATAGTAACAGATCATTCACAGGGACTGCTCCATATATACTGAGGCTAATAATAAACCAAAAAATAGGTTTTTCAACACATTATTTTATGGTGTGAAGCTCATTGTTAAAAGATATGTATGGAAAAATATCCGCCGTTCGGAAAATTGGAAAAATTGGAAAATTTTGCTCTTTCCAGTTTCGTAGTAAAATGACAAGCTGTGTGGTTTTTTTTTTTTGTTTAGTCATTTTCTGATAAACACAAATAATGCAATGGGTGTACAACGGTTGACTTCAAAAGCATAATTTGTCTGTCCACGGTGAAAACAAGTCTGAAAATTCCTCCACCTTGGACGACATTTTTGAAAAGCTGTGAGTTCGGTGACCCAAAATGCCATTTTTCAAAAAATATATGTGGATGGAGCCAAGGGTGGGAAGGGAAGGGAAGGGAAGGGAGGGGGGTCGGTTGTCAAGATCTTATAAAACCCCTGCTTTAAAACTCCTGTCAGGTCCGAAAGCTTTTCAGATGTTATGGGTGAGCGATTTTCTGTGAGTTGTGAGTACATCCACGAGAGAGTGCAAATGTGTGCTTCCACGTGCTCCTTTGAGCATGTGTTTAGATATCCTTGGCAGTCCTTGAGGAAATAACCATGTGTGACAGTAGGGTTAACCTTGCGAAAACCTCCTCTACTTCCCCCTTTCTCCTCGATTGCAGGCGGAGAAATAGGTAATCTAATCTTGCTATGAGCTCATTGAGTTGTCAAAATCTCAAAAGAACCCCCCGAAAAATATCTAAACCTTACGTCCGAAAGCCCCTCGCCTTTTTTGTGTCCACCCCGTGGCCGGGGGTTGCTGTGGGAACACCTAAAGATATCCGTGAGAGGTATTTAAATGAGAATGGCATCCTCGAAAGTGGATGAGGAGATCTTTTTTTTCCCTTCAATCCTTCACTTCTTGCTCTGATTTAGCTGGTCAGCACGCATTTGGGTACGGATGACTGCATGAAAAAAGGCACCCTACCGTCACCCCATGTATCAGTGCCTCAGAAGATTAGCAGATTCTTTTGCTAGGACTAATCTGGGGATGGAAATGGGACAATGCCTTCCCAGAGACAGAAAGAAAAAGGAATAGGAAGGGAGGAGAAGAACAGCTTCAGTTCTAGCTTTCCTATTCATCTTGAGTAGTTCCGTCTCGTTTCGCTCAACCCCTAAAAGTGTACGAGAATAAATGCAGATAGCCAACAAGAAACATGGCCTAACAATTGCATACTCAAATGGAATTGCTCAAGGTATATGCAAATATTTAAGGATAAAGTTAGGGTAAGGCAATTGCTTTGGGGAGTCGTAGCTTGTCTTACTTCATTTGTATGAAATCTCATAATGCTCTTTCTTCTTCCAAATTTTATGTATGACTGGGTTCAAGAGGAGGTTATAAGTAAAAGACTTCAAATGCACCTCAGTGAATGAGAATTTGAGGGAAATGAAAAGTCTGGAACCAAAATAACGCCTCAAGAAAATAATTTTTGTGAACACCCTGGGTTGAACAGTTGAACAAAGGAAAGAATACTCTGCACCTGGAATTGCTTGTATACCAAAACAACTGGGATGTAGAAATGCATGTTTCAGGACTGTGGTCATAGCCCAATTGTGTTTGCTCTCCATTCCTGTTACATCCTATATGCTTAGCCTAAAGGAAAAGCAATTGCTTTAAGAAAACATTAATGTTTGACAATCCAGAATTGAATGAATCCCACCTCGCTTTTCGGTAATATCTCTATTGGCTGTTTCTTCACTACCAATTGGACACTCAGTAAAGCCAGTTGTTGTGCGTCTTACACCTTTATTGGGGAAACCACTGTTTGGTAACAAATACAATGCTGACATGCCTTAGCAGTTTTGATGAATTATATGCATCATGGTCACGCCCTGATGTGGCATGAACACATTTTGGTATTTGCATAGCTGCATCAACAAAGCAGACGCTGTAACCTGCGTAACTGTATCCATCCGCTGTTGTGGTTTCTGAAACTCAATTTCCTGTGATGGCTAAATATGTATACAAGTGTCCGGGTCTATTTAAATTGATCACTGCCATGCATTGAGTGCAACCAGCAAGTCCTGTTCATTCAGTCTTGCAATGCGCCAAAGATGTATCCAGGTACTAGTCGGAGGTGGAGCAGCAGGTTCTTGCAAAGGTGTTTGAGGACATTTACATTTATGTCATTTGGCAGATGCCCTTATCCCGAGTGACTTACATATGTCTCTTTTTTATACAAGTGAGCAATTGAAGGTTAAGCAAAGGTAGCTTGGCAGTGCTGGGATTTGAACTCACGCCCTTCCTTTGGATAACTAGTCCAATGTTATAACCACTGAGCTACCACTGCCCTGCAGGATCAACTGTGCTGCCATGTTTGAGATACAACCCACATTCACCACAATCTTTGACAACTGTACTAGAACATTGTTTGACACTTGATCACGTAGTCACATCTAAGATCAAGCTTTACCTTTTTTGTTAACGCAGCATTAATACCAACCCCCAGCACTGCTCTGATCATCAACACTCCAATGCCATTGGGAATACACCAGGCACTGTCTCCATATGCAAGGCAGCTGTACAAGGTCCCTCCATGTTCTGCACCTCATCACACTGTTGCCTTGTTGCTAACAGATCTTACCTTTAGCTCCAACCCCTGCTAAGCCTTCACCCTTGTGGTTCCAATACACTAAAGGCACTCAGTCTTCCCTTTGCAGGGACTGAGCAGCCAAGCTGCATCCTGCTGCAACCTTGCAGTAAAGGAGCTTACCTTTTTCTTCTCAGAAAGTGTCTCAGCAGTGTTTCCCCTAGCCTGCAAGCTTCACATGTGCCTATCAGCATTAGCAAATGCACCCAAATAATTTAGCCAATGATCACTTTTATCATCGGGCTCCAACAGGGATTGGCTGAATAAACAGCTTGCCATTGTGCCTTTAAATACAAGAGTTTGGGACAACAATGTTTCACACCAATTTCTGAAATAGTAATAAGTCAAATTAATGTCAAGCAAGGTGTGTGGTGTCCAGCAGTGCTCTCTCATTTGACAGTGCAAATTTAATTACCAAAATTAGCAAGAAACGAAGGATTAGAAGGCTGTATTTAGCATCTTAATATCCTTGGCAAGATGAAAATTGGAAAGAGGATGAATGTGACATAGCGGGATACTTTTACTGGCTACCCACATGGGGTCACGGTCACGAGGTGATGACTTTGCTATTTGTACTTGGCAAGTAAGTAAGCACCCAGGAATTCCCCAGGAGTTCTGATAGTTTGGAATGTGAGATAGTACAACCGAGGTGACAATGAGAAAAGAATGAAATTGAAAACCTTATAAAAAAACAGTGTGAGACTTACTCTATTATCCAGGCCCAATCTTTTTTATAATATGCACTGACTGTATTTATTGTTCCTGAAGTTTTTCAGACACACTTTCAGCAGTTTTTCTCCAATGGTACGTGAAATGTCACTATATTTATAATTTTGGTCTAGTTCAGAATAATTCTGCTGTGGATAATGGTATTCCTTACCACTTTGATGTCCTTTTATTCCCTCTCCCAGCACTGTGGAAAGTCAATATTTTCTTTTTCGACCCTGTTTGAACCTGCCTCAATTAAGATTACCATTTTCTTCTCTTTTTTTAAAAATAAATCTTAATGAGGCACATTAAATAAGCAGGACTTCTAATTTGGACTCAATTGCTGTAATTAAGGCCATGTTGTAACTGGTTTTCAAAAGGAAGACAGAATTAAATGAGCATGGAACGAGCTAACAAGTTAGAATGTTCATGCTTGGACATCCTGCTGTTTGGAATACCACGATAAAACTACGCTTCAAAAAATTTGGAACACTTGAGCTGATTAAACACTGGCCTTGCAACGTTTCTCTTTGTCCTGTTCCATCAGCATCAAACTATGAGTCTGGACAGAGAGACCGAGGGAGAAAGAAAGACAGAATTGGTGCCAGGACGTCATAACAAAGCAGGCCGAATGAATGCACACTGTGTCTAACGTGGTTAAAGGGATCAGATCTTCAAAGCTGCCGTCCTCACACCCAGAAGGCAGTGTTTCAGCCTCACAGTGGTCAAACCCAGCATCATATGGTGCAGCTGTCTGTGTGTGTATGTTTCGCTGCCACTTTGTGTGTGTGTGTGTTTTGGATGGCATGCAAAGGAGCCACTTCTCAGTGGGTATCAAGTTCGTTTTGGCTATGGAGTTGGAGATTCATTTGCTTTTGTTCATGGCACATTGGCAAATGGGGCGGATTTGAATACTTGACCACGCATTATTTGGGTCATCCTTACAACATGGCTGTACCATTTTTTTTTTAATATATATATTTCCTGCCTTCTTGAGACAAAAGAAAAGAAACCATCTCGTTCCTGATAATTGCAATGCTGTCTCGGTCATATCGTGAACCATATGGCTGTGTTAGGCATCCAACAATCTGTTCACTGATGTTTTGCTCATCTGTCATCTTTCCCAGGCCTTTGCTTCACTTATTTGTATAAAGAACAGGAAGGTGACGAACAACTCTCTTTCACATACTCTGTAACATTGGTGAAGACGCCCAAATTCGCACTATTTGGCGCTTGCGTTTCGGTGGCTACGGGGAATTTTGCAACAAAAGCAGGAAGATGAGAGTCGATTCTCTTTCTCGGGTCTAAAGCATCAGTTCCAAGCGGCCCGAGCACTCAAAGTTTCACTCTTTGGCACAGATCATCAGCTTGCATTCCAGGGGCTATGAAAAATTGTCAAGTCAATTTTTATAGTCGTAATCTTCGAGGCGTCTCAAGCCATTACTCCTCAGCGCGATGCAGGGATTGGGTTCTCCCTCGCTTCTTTATTGTTTAGTTTGTAGGCCTGAGGTAGAATCCACCGCAATTGCTTTGCATGAAAGCATCTGCCACATGACTATCACATACTTCATGTAAATGTGCATGCATGCTTGCAGACCAGCATCGTCTGCATGATTATGATGAAAAAAACACAAAGACTGCATACGCAAGGACAATATAATGTGTAAATCTGTTCCGTTTTCATGCTGTCTTTGCCCCCGTCCAGTAATTGGCTTGTTGCCCTATTGTGTTCACCTGCTCTGTGTTTAATCCTTGAATAGTTTGTTTATTTAGATCCTGTTGCTTCACAATAAGTCTTATCGTGCATTTATAAGTCTGAATTTTGTATTTCTTTACTCTTCCTGCTTTTAAACCTTGCCCGTTTTGTCTATGGCGTATACTTGTTTAACTCTTTCGACTTGAACATCGATTATGATACTTGGAATGTCTTAAATAAAGCCTCTCGTTGTTTGTTTAAGGGTCGTTATAGTTTAAGATCTGCTATACAGTGAAGACATCAGACAAAATTAATTAGCAAGCAAAAGGTCCAATCTGCTCTGTTGTATATTTTACTTGTTAGAAATATATATGTCATTTTTTTTTATTTATAAGAATACGTTTTGCTTTTACATTTATTATTTTTTATATTAGCCATACTTGAGAGGAAAGCTGTACTATCATCCTAACAGGGAAAGAGAGAAAAAATCAACAAAAACGCCTAACATATGTTGGCGAGTAGCAGAGCATTTTTTTTTTTTTGTGCGGCAAGCGATAATAAGAAAACTGCAAGGCAAAAATTCTAATCTACCAGAGATTTCAATTTCCTGCGAATGAAACTTCAAAACTTGGCTGTTTGTTCACTTCAAGTCTGCTTTCATGTAATGCGTCAGACGCCCTGTTGCTTTTAGCGGAGACTGTCCTGTCCGTGTCATTCCATTAGTCACCACTTACACACATTTAAACACACAGCTGATTAGAGCCAGGGCCTTGAAGATTAATGAATACCTACACAATGAATGCAAATAAGGTTCCAGACAAAGTAAACATGATCAAACAGGCTGCTTAGCACCAACATGGTAAAGCAATTAATATTGTTCAGTCATGAAAATATGATCTTGAGTACAAAGTTTGCTCGTAAAGTGGCGACAAGTTTGCTTTCCAGAGAGCCAGACCAAAGTGGGGGTGGAGTGTCAGGTAGGCTAAGTGTCTACACACATAATCACGCTGATGGACATACACACATTGCTCATGACACACTTCCCTCTCACCAAAAAAAAACAAAAAAACCCTGTTCCTCGGAGAGGGAGCTGCCAGCTGTCAAATTATCTGCAATGGACATATGCCGTTGCTGACACCATATGATGTATCGTGATAATGATTCCACTCCACACCACTAGAGGTCCTGTTCAATTAAGTACTAACCCACTTCCAGGTTACTTAGCTCATTCCGATCACTTCTCCATTCAGGAACACTGTATAAATACTTTTTCACTTACTAAGTCTTGCCACCTCTACCAATTGAACTTCCAATATTTTTTGGTATTTCAAACCTCAGACCGTTTATCATATTTTTGCATGCCCCTTGGATTAGTCCAATAATTCTGCTTTGACCTGGACTACAATTTAGTTTTATGTCCAATAGTGCGTCTTTCTTTTCTTCTCCATATTTACTAGTTTTGCTACCGTCCTTTCAAGGAACTGAAAGCTAACCAGATTTTAACATCTTAGCCCTTACGTCATGGATGAGATACGGTACATGCAAAATAGAAATCTAGTTCAATTTATGCGTTGTTTTCACAACACGCTAAATAAATGCCGTCAGTACCACTCAAATTCTTCAAGTTCAAACAAAGTCACTCTCATTACAATTCCTATGAATTTTACATGAGATCCGGTGGCAGCGTTTTAAAATTCACACAAGGGAACTGATATGAAAGGTTGTAAGGTTAGCGGTTTCAACAAATTTGCGCTCACTTAGTATCATTAGATTTGGGGGTTTAGAAACCTTAAAACAGACTCTTCTATGTTTTATCTATTGGAAATTTCCATTACATTAAGTCATGTACCATATGGTCTTAATTGACGATTTGATAAAGATTTACATAGACACGGAAATCTTTCCAACTGCATACCAGTGATTGTTCTGTAAACAAGTCCAACCAAAAAAAAGGTAGTCTGAATCTTTTGCTAGCTCTTTTTTTTTTTGTCTCTGTTGCTGCATCTCTTCCCTCTCTGCATTCTGTCACCCTCCTCTTTTTACGTTTCCCAGTCTGGTTTTCGTCACCTATTTTTCTTTCCCCCCATACGCTGCTCTGGCTTGTGTCACCCCGTGCCGGTTCGTGTCGTCAGAAGGTATGATTTTACCTCAGCGAGAATGAGCGGAGTAATTGAGCTGGACGTAGAGGGAGACAGAGAGAGAAGGGGAAACCGAAACGCCTGTAATCTATTAGCTTTGGCTGTAGTTGGTGGATTCTGGCTTTTGTGAGCTTAAACAAATAGTACATGTACTTTCTGGTGTTCCTCCATCCATCTTTCTTTTCATTTTCGGCATACTCATTAAACAAGAAGAGATTCTTGCTATCTGACTAGCTTGCAAGCTGTTAGTTTAGCAAACAACATGCTATTTTTTATTTTTGGATAATATCATTTGATGTTATTAAGGGTATATTATACTGCAGATCTTGACTATCCAGCTAGCTTGCCGGTAAATTAGATAAAAAAATATTAAGTTAGCTAGTTAGCATGCTAGCTTGATCTTATCGTTCAGTTAGTAAAAAGAATGCCTTTTCTTTTTTAATGATTTTAGCATCAAGTTTTCAGTAGACCTTTGATTTAGTACCACTTATAGATTGTAGCCATGTGGGCGGAATGTACACTGGAGGTCTAAATCGCATCATTCACGCAGATTATAAGGCAGTAATTCATTCCTCGGGTTTGTATTCATTTATTCCAGATACACTACGTTAATAACTTGACCTTCCATGTTTGGAACGATACGTCCGTCATCTGCTCCTTGCTTGCAATCAGACCCGCGAAGCTTTCCGGTCCCCCGGATCATTCTGAAATGTTTAGTAGTAGCAAGTCATGGCAACTGGAACCGTTGTTATATTGGAGTGGACTTGCTGAAACCATCACGCACTAACGTGTGCTGATTGACCCCAGCTTGTCAGGAACGCAAGGTCGTGCGGTCGAGTGCGGCTTCTTCCACAGATGTTGCCGATTAGGGCGAGGGATGGACCGGAGGACGGAACGAGAGACGGATAAGCCAGAGAGAGACCGTTAAAGAGCAGATTTCAGCCTAGCCCTATTTCTTTGTGAACAATACAGCAGCGCTGCTGAATTCTCAAATCCGATTGGCCAGCAAGTGCTAAACGTTAGCTCCTGTTTGTTTTTCTACTGCATCAAACGTAACTATAAACAGATTAAAAGCATGACGTCGTTCATTAATGAATCAACAGGTTTCTTTTGACAAATTGTTGAGGGATTGAAAGTCATGCTGTTATTGGAAAATAATTGACTTCAATTGACTTCATGCCTTACTTATTAAAGATAATAATATATAGCATCCTTGGAATTTCTATTAATATATACATCCGTATTTGTGTGGGTTTTTTTTTTCGTCGTATGTTTTAATTATTTCCACGTTGATGTTAATTAGCGTTTCGCTGTAATTGTGGATTGTTAACTTGATTAATGTTTTGCCTTTTCTGCTGTCTGATGATGCTGATAGTCGATATGCCCAGCGATCAATTGGCTCCCTACGATTTAATACAGTTGACTCGGTTTAATTTATTACACAACCATAAGCACAGACAGAAGCCTCAGGGCTATTGAGAGCCCTCGGAGAGAAAACTCCTGTAGATATTTATAGATTGTTTCAGCGCTAGTTCAGGGAGTAGTGAAGAAAACAGGGGGAAAAAAGAACAAGCAGTAAACAGGAAGGGTCTGGAGAGACTAGAGTAAGCTGTTAGTTGGAGAACGAAAACGCAAACGGTCGATAGTCATTTGGTGTGCATGATGTGCTCTTAAAATGTTAAATGAAGGTCAGCGCTTTTTGGTCTCCCTCCTTTACTTAGGAAGACGAGTAGCAGCCTGCAATTCAACAAGCTATTCATCCTTTCACTGTGAATAATATCTGTACTTGCTGGAGCAGCTGGTACAAGCAAATATTCATATCTAGGATAATTCTTTTGATTCGTAGTGGATAATAAACAAAAGTACTGCCTTTCGAAACAAAAATGTTCATTTGGTACGTAGGCATGTTTAAAATAAACATACCTCACAATGGTGTGATGGATTCGGAAAACACATTGATTTATTCATTTTTTTTTTTTTTTGCGTATAAAGAGACTTGACTACATGCAGCCACGCTATGGTTAAACATGTCGGTAATTTTGCCAAACTCGAACAATGTTTTACGTGAGCTGAAAGAACAAACCAGCACAAATGTCAGCTTAAATGTCAGACAATGACTTTTAATCCGGGGCACAAACATGATGTGCTACATTAAAGGGTCGGCTCACGTTTCCCAGAGTCCAATGCGCCAAGAAGCGAGTCTCCATTTTGGATATTCCAAAAACAATCCGGCGACATCGGGAAGGTTTATTCGAAAATGCCGACTTGCACGCACTGACTTGGAGCATTTAAACGCTCTGTATTAATGTGATTAACTAGCAAAACTAGCAATAATTACTTTAGTATATTATGTAGCTAGCCTACACTCCTGGGCAAAAAACAATGAGGCAAACTCAATATTGCAAAACATTAAGCTTTTAATGGTCTCAACAAAAATCACTGGGCAGAAAATGAACAAGAAGTAAAAAAGACGTCGTCCTTGTTTTGCTGGTCGATGCTCGTTGCTGAAACTGTCGGGGGGAAAAACTGGAAACAGGGACCACTCATCTGGCTACGCAAAGAGAAAATCATGAAACGATAGAAATGTTTAAATGATATAAAATTGAAACTAACTTGTCTGGCTGTTCAAAATTTTTCCCAAATATCTTCTGTTTGAAGACTTTAATATCGAGTGGAACAACACGGACTCTTTCTGTAAAAAGCCGTATGCAAGTTTACCCACAAGACTCCAACATTTGAAGGGAATCGAGGGAAAAGCCGTCCCACACCTATTTACTTTATCTATCTGTTTAATTCTTGCTCATTTTCCTGACCAATGATTTAGGAAGACCATTAAAAGCTTAATGTTTTGCGATGTTGGGTTTGCCCAGGAGTGTCGTTTCTGAGTAACCAAAACCAAGGACTGGGCAGGATATTGGCGCTTTTACTTGCTTGGTGAGTTAGTATGAATGCAAAATCAATCAGGTTTGGTGTATATATTATGCTAGGTTTTTGCCTGCTAAATTAAAATGTGTGTTGAATATGTCTTTGTAAATAATTACCGAGTCTCGGCCTTGAACGTCTCACCCGTACGATATGTAAACTTAGCTGACAACAATGAACTTCCAATGCCTGGAATAGTTTGAGTAGTTTGAGTGGTTCATGATGACACACGAGCTAGAAGTCCAGCTTGCCAGGCCACAGTAAACACAAGCTGTTTCTTCCAGTGAAATTAGACACTTCTTGGCCACGAGGAACGAAAATTTACCAGACTCTCTGATTTACTCAAAGTCTGACTTGTGAGCCTAACCATTACCTTAAACATGTGCACTTTGCCTTCCTTTGCTCAGGGTTGATTATTCTCATTTGAAGCAATTTGTTGACAGATTGTTTACTTACACCAAAGAAAGGGTTTAGACTGTTGTGGAACATGTACCTAAATTATACACCGTGCAATGTCTAGCTGTTTGTATCTTTAGGAAGGAATTGTCTTGGATTATACACTCAGCAGACACTTGTATACCTGCTCATTCATGTAATTATCCCATCCAATCATGTGGCTGAATTGAATACTGCTAATCTACTGGGATTTTCATGCACAGCAGTTGTAGCGTTTACAGAGAATGGTGAAAAAAACCATCCAGGGTGGAAGCACATGACAGAATAGCCAGATCTGGTTCGACAGGAAGGCGAAATAACACTCTTTACAACCGTGGTGAGCAGAACAGCATCTCAGAACGCATATGCAAATGGGTTGCGGTAGCACCTCAGGTTCTACCTCCATCAACAGGAATCTCAGGTTATAGTGGGATGCATTAGTTTGGAATGACTGTTTTAAAAAAAAAAAGCTTTCAATCAATCTTTCTAGTGCTGTACGCCGTGTTAAAGTGGTTTTTCAGACTGTAAAGCGCCCCGAGGTGTTGCATACGGCTTGGCTTACACCTGTAGGTCCGGCACCATGCCGGACTTGTTTGCAGCCCTGCGTACATTAATGTGTGTTGGACTGCTTCTCCAAGTGTTTGCCCCACAGGGTGGTACAGATGGCATTGCTTCAGCGGTAAACATTTTGACAGAATGCCTCCCAGCATCCTTTCTACCTGTCCCTCGCATTCTTACCCTCTGACCTTCGCACTCTCACGGTCTCTCCTTCCCTTGTTCACACTCCACCTGCTCTCTGTATATCTACGGTTGTGTGCAAAAGTTGTGACCAAATGGATTGCCTTTAATATCTCCATCCTCTACACCAGGGGTGGCGAACCCGAGCCATGGAGGGCCGGTGTGGGATGACCTCTCTATCAGCCAATGATAAAGCTGTTAGGGCTGTTGAAGGAGTCTTTTTTAATCGCTGATAGAAAGGTCATCCCAAAAACCTGCACCCACACCGGCCCTCCATGGCTCGGGTTCCCCACCCCTGCTCTACACATACTCTTTGTTTTACTTGTTAATCTAGAGTTTCATGGACCGACATTGTGGCATGCGCAAACGTTTGGACTCTCTACGCGGTCAGGACTTATTACATCATCATTGGCAAATAGAACACTTTTTGTAAGCACCTAGAAGACTTCCTGTTCATGATTTAGTCCTTTTCAACCACCCTTCCTTGCAGATCGCTTGGCCGTCCTGCATGCCCTGCATGTTTTAAGATTTTTAATCATGTTCAAGTCATTAGGCTGTGAAGGCCATTCCAAGAGTTTGAGGCCTGTCATTGCCAATCTCAGTTTCATGACTGTGTCACATCTGCTTGCAGTATTTGCTGATATTTACTGAAATCTATTCTTCCACCTACCAGCCTGTTGTATTTTAGAAAATGCGGGTCGCCTGGGCTTTTCACACACAACAGTCTGTAGAAGGAGGTGAAATCCAGTGAGCAGCAGTTAACTTGCGATGTGGTCGCAGGTAAGGTTTCCTGCTGATGACTCTTCCATGCAGAAATGCTCTGTAGTACCACAGTGAACCAACATCACTTCTGCGTCAACTAAACCTTCCTGCACATCGTTTTTGTCATATGAAGCATATGGGTATTCCTATCTGAACGTTTTCTTGATCTTCTAGAGCTTATCTAAATGCCATTTTATACAGGGAGCTGGACTATCTATCTATCTATCTATGAAAGGAAATCTTAGAAAGGAAAGAAAGAAAGAGAAACGAGGATGCCGTACAATGATGGATGTCGCCGACCTGGCGTTCAATATTTTGTTTGTTAGTAACATAACCCTCTTGTTGGGACTGTCATCGCAGACGTATGGGAAAATATATTTCCTCCATTTCCCACATTACTGCTGGATTCCTCCTTGGTTCCTCCTCGCCGTGTGTGATTTATACCGCCTTATCCTGAGTATCTCGTCCTCGTGGTGAGAAATGATAACGCATTGTCCGCTGTAATTTAAATGTTTGGTGTTTGACAGAGATGAAGTGTCCCATAAGCGGACTAAAGCTCCTTCCACTATTGATCTTGGACTGTAGCCGGCTCAAAGGCTTACTGTGTGTGTGCGTGTGCGCATGTGTGTGTGTGTGTATAAGCCTTTGGTGTGCTTGCAAACTCATGAACCAATTTGTAGACCCATTCCAAATATTTCTGTCCTCTTTTTTTCTGTATCTCTCTCTCTCACTCGCTCCCACTCTTTCAATAATTTATCTACTTCCCCATTTTTAGCCTAATGAGGACAGCGCACTCTTATCACATTGTAAACATGTTTTTGTTCTTTTTCCTGGCAATTAGCTTAGCCACTCAGACGTCTCCATATTATTTTGACTTATTCTCTTTGGAAAGAAAGAAAGAAAGGAAGAAAGAAAGAAAGAAAGAAAGAAAGAAAGAAAGAAAGAAAGAAAAATGAATGAAGGCAGAGCCAGGGAACAAAATAAATAAATAAATAAATAAATAAATAAGAAAGAGAGGGAAAAAAATGAATGAGGGGAGAAAAAAAATGAATGAAGGCAGAGTTAGGAAACAAAATAACTAACTAAATAAAGAAAGAAAGAAAGAAAGAAAGAAAGAAAGAAAAATGAATGAAGCAAGAGCCAGGGAACAAAATACATAAATAAATAAATAAATAAATAAATAGGAAAGAAAGAAAAAGAAAATGAATGAGGGGAGAAAAAAAATTAATGAAGACAGAGTTAGGGCACAAAATAACTAACTAAATAAATAAATAGGAAAGAAAGAAAGAAAGAAGGCAGAGCCAGGGAACAAAATAAACAAACAAACAAACAAATAAATAAATAAATAGGAAGGAAAGAAAGAGAAAATTAATGAAGGCAGAGTTAGGAAACAAAATAACTAACTAAATAAATAAATAGGAAGGAAGGAAAGAAAAAGAAAGAAAGAAAGAAAGAAAGAAAGCAGTTGCGTTAGAGAATTTAAGCAGTATTTAAGAAAGCGATAGAAAGGGCAGAATAGGTGTCCAGAAGAACGATAACAAATTAAAGATGTTAACTGTATTGAACCCCTGCTTCTGTCTCTCCAATCTCATTCTCTCTCTCTCTCTCTCTCTCTCTCTTTCTGTGAGTGCGGCACTGTTGAGTGAACCTCATTATCTTTGCCATCTCTCAGTCATTAATCATAGAGCAGAGCTCAGTGTGTGTCCGCCACCCACACCAATCACACACACTCACACACTCCACATATTAAATACCACCGCAACACTAACACAATAAACACACAATACAAACACGCAGGGGGAAATGAATGGAGGGTTTGGGTTCGGGATCGGAGCGCTGATTAGTTTACACAGATAAAAACGCAGACACCCAGAATGCTTAATTAAAGCACTACACGTTTTACTTTATAACCCTTTATCGTTACGTCCCTCAATGCTACATTACATGTGTTTGTCGATTACGTGATACGTGGCTTTCATACGTGCTAGTCGTCCAACTAGCTAGGGCTGGATCTACTTTAAATTCCAACGTAAAAACGTAAACATTCGGGACTGCAAACAACAAACAAAAATTGCTCTGTTTACTGTGTGATATAGTATCGATACGGAACAATTTCTGATTCGGCCAACGGTTTATTTTTATTTATACGAGAACAGGAAGATGAAAACCCCCCTAAAGGGAGACCACAGAGATGGAATAGTCCATCTGATCTGCCGAAATCTGCCTTCACAGAGCCGAAAAGAGCGGGATTAGAGGTTAAAGCCGAAGTTTTAAGGCTTGGCTTTATGATTGCAGTTTTGGGCCTGAATTCCTAAAGAAATCCCACACTGTTGGAACTGGCGAAAAAAATTATTCGGATTTCTTAGCACTTCTTTAGATAGTCGAGGGTTCTTGATCCAGATCGAGGCGCCTTCTAGACCTTCGACGGAACGCTGATTGCTGCTTCTCATCAGGAACTTGTTCTGTCTCGTAACTATTAGCGCATTCGACGTATAACGTGCCATCCTTTAATTAATAAAACAACATGTAATTGTTGGGAAAGACGTCATGGTTTGCGGTTATTGGGAAAGACATTTAAAAAGCTTTCCTGTCACGTCTTGTTCGAGTCCTGTCTCCATTCCTGTCCTCCGGTTGCTTTGTTATCCTACTGTGAACACCTGTTCCGTGTTTGGCTTGCCTTTTTACACCCTTTGCGTGTCGTCGTTCGTAATGCGGTCTCGTCGATATTTCCTCAAGACCCTAGATCTCGTTGCTTTTGACCTGTGGATGAAGTTCTCGACTTATGAATATGGATCATGCGTATTATTACTCCTGGTTGCTTGACCTATTATCGAGGTTACGCGCTTGCGTCCTGCCCGAGTTATTATAAACGATGTTATCAGAACAAGTGCGTTAATATAAATATAAATAAGGCCAATCAGAATCAAGAATTCAACAGTGCTATGGTGTAAATCATACGACTATGTAATATTATGTAGTGTAATAAATATGTCTCTGGACATTTCACAGCTCAAGTGTTATATTGCATTCTCTCTGACACACACACACTTCTATAGATTATCTCAACCTTTCTCTCCCTCTCTCATCTCATCCCTGCCTCATTAACAATCTGCTAATTTCAAGTGTATTTCCTGAGTTAAACTTTTAAGTCCTTCTCACTTATCCCCCCCCTCCCCTTCTCACTTCCTCTCAGCGTAGCGCCCAAACACATGCATAATGCATGCATCTCTCATTAGGGTGATTGTGGCAGGAAAAAAAAAACCCAAAAAACAACCACTGCCAGGCTCGCGCTGAGGTCTTTTGCGTTTGCAAAAATTGCGTTTTCTAGGGCTTTTTTTTTCTCCTTTATTTATCAAAGGCCTCTCACACAATCAGCCATCATGGCAGACTGTGGGGAAACAGATGTTTACTGATTAAACGTGCCAGGGTGGCTGTATTACGGCCCATTCAGCGCGGAGAAAGCACAGGAAAAGCCGAGGGGGAGGGAAGAAGAGCTGGAATGAAAGAAAAAAGCTGACGAAAGGCAGACCAGTAATGTCGTTTGATTGTTGCAATTGTTCTTCAGGGGTGAATCTGCCCTCTTCATCCTTTTTTCCCCCCAAATGTAATGTAGTACTTGGCCTTGCCAAGCTTCTTCGTATAAGGATCTAAAAGGATGTCTTGAAAAGCGGTTTTATATGTGCAAGCCGATATAACATAACAAATAGAAATGAATTTCTTTAGACAGGATAAGATCACTCGTTGTAAGATTTCACAAAGTAATAAAAATGTACTTTAGAAGACCTGCGAAGATCTTTTCTCATCCAGCTAATGACTTTACGTTATAGAACGGGATCTTAGCATCCCGTCCAATTAATCCATTTAGGACAAAAAAAAAACACCCCAATCTGCTACACAACGCAGCCAGCGCCGTGGATAAGCGACCAGACTTCAGTGCTGAGCCTCAGTAAGATGTTTCAATACGCAAAAGTAAGCAAATACCACCCTATGAACTCTAAATCTAATTCGAAAAAGCTTGTTCAGGTAAGTTTCGCTAATATGCACTATAGTTAATTAAGCAAGCTTTTTCTTTGCTAGATTAGCATCCATTCTTGTAGCTAACAGAAGTAATTAGCTAGCTAATTTGAGCTATCGGTGATCTAATTACGTCAAACTATTTCAGTTACTGAAATACGTAAAGTTGTGCTCAAATACGTACGTTCGACCACGAAAAAAGTCACACTTGGCAATCAGTCATTTATTTTTCTCATATTCCTATTTTACAATTTACAAACTAGATAAAAAAAGGACCATAAATAAATGAAATGTACCTAAATTCATTTAAAAAAAAAATAAAAGAAAGACAGAAAACAATGGCATTATATAGAGAGTTGCAAATAAGCACATTGTTAATCTACACAACTAGATTAACTGAGCGGAAAAAAAAAAACCAAGAAAAAAAACACGATTTGTTAGTTTGATTCCCCAGAATTAAAGTCCATTTAAGAATCTTGGCACAATACATTCTACAGCTCTCCAGCTCTCCACAGTCCTTGCATATTTCCAATCAGGTGCTCAAACTGAAAAACGTGAGGAAGGGAAAAAAAACCTTTTCAGAACGGACAAACAAGAACGCTGGCGTTCCTAAAATGCGAATTGTCGAGTTTTCCCTCTTTATTATTTTTTTCCAAACATTCCCGCAGTTAAAGTTAAAGGTCCGCGTGTCAATATTCCAGTTCTCAGAGCCACCAGCGACCTGTTAGCGCTAGCTGCTAATCCTGCGAGTCTGATTATAGCTTAGCGTCTTCTGAATTCGTGACGGCTTATGACGGAAAAGGCTCCAGTGACTTCCTCGTGGCTAAAGAAATGAAAAACAGCGCGGTTTCCCGGAAAAAAAAAACAGCTAGCAAAGGGTTCTGTTTTATTGTCCAGCAACTCTCTGCATTTTTATGTGTTCCTCAGAGCAAGCGCCATCCTTCACAGAAAAACCAACAAACCAAAAAACACACACATAAAGCTGTAGAGTGCATCCAGCTAAGCAGCTAGCATGTGTCCTGTTGCTAGCATACATTCAGTCGCTAGGACGTGTCGAAATGCAGGCAAAACAAAGCTCTTGGGGGGGATGTGCAAATTATCCGTAGCCTCTTCTCGGCTTGTTATTGTTTGCGTCTGGAAGGTTTTCTGCGTCTTGGGGAGAGTTTCGCTAAGGTGATGAAGGACGATGCAGAAACGCCGAGGTGACCCTACGGAGAAAACAAAATGGCAGAGAAAGTAAGTGAAATGAATGCTTGTGGCATTTTCAATACACAATGGCCAGGTTTAGTGCTTGCTAGTAATCCGTAGAGAACCCAAGCGCTGAAATAGCTGCTTTGCTTTGTTGCTCAAGAGAAAGATATTTCTCCTTTTATTTCCCCCCTATCCTATTGAATAACCCAAGTCTAACTTTGTCATCATTTCTCTCTCTCTAGGTCCCACCTTGAGGACTGTATAAATAACTTCAGTGGAAATAGAGCAGATCTCATAAACAATGGAATAGTGCTTACCTTGGTTCCATCCAGCTTCCAGTGAGTGGGAATTTCACAGCCTGCCGGGGTTGAGAGAGCGAAAAAAAAAAAAAACCCCATAGAGACCAAGCTGGAGAGAAAAAGAGGCAAGAGAGATCTCAACTCGGAGCAGTGTTCTCTAATCCATCGGCGCGCATGAGTTGCCAGCCAAGTGGAGACAGATATTCCATTTCAAAGGGGCGGAGAAGCCTTCGCATGGAGCCAGAAATCCCAGAATGAAAAAAATAAAGAGCTTTTTTTTTTCTTCATTTTTTTATTTTAAAGCCACAGTTTCTAAATCGCCAGGTGGACTGAACGATGAGATGGCGAAGTGGAACGAATCCAAAAAAGTCCTACTTATTTACATTTACATACATAGGGGAGGGGAAAAAACAAGGCGGAGGGACGGGGAACGAAAAGAGCACGCCCTCATCGTGTAGCAAAACGCACGACATCGTTTCGGAACACCACGGAAGGGGCCGAGTCCTCCGATCGAAACGTGGAAAAGATCCGGGGAAACAAAAAAAGTGCCGTTCGCAGTCCGTCCTTGTTCTCGTTTTATTTTTCGTCTTCGGTTCCGATATTTTTTGTTGTTTTTTAAAGTGCGTAAATGAGGATGAGGTAAAACTGGAGGTGGTTTTTTTTTTTTCTTTTTTCCTGTCTAAAAACAAAACAAAAGCAAAAACAAGGTAGGGAGGGTGGATTAAGAAGTGAGTTGTAAGAGTTTCCGATCAGACTGGAACCATCCTGTCCTGTATCTGCTGCATCTGGGACAGCATTCCCTGCGCGCTGCTGAGGATCTTGTCCTGGTGCGCGGCCGACGAGATGCCTATCCTCGTCATGTCTCTGTCGGAGGGGAAAATAAAGAAGGGGCGATGAGAATATAACCAGAAACACATTTTGGAAAAAGGGTTTCTGCAAAACCTCAAACCAGCGCTTTAAACTGCGTGTGTGTTCCGCGAGAAGCTCCGCAGGCCGTTCGAGCTAAACCGAAAAACTAGCGGCGGAAAGAAATCCCTATCGGTAACATAGAAGTGTGATGTTTTTAGACCGTATGTCAGGGCATTTAATAATTATGCTTCCCGCGCTGTGCTGCTTTAAGAGCATGCTTCCATTAATTCAATTCAGTGTATTTGTATAGACTGTTTAACAATAGACATTGTCACTTTGCAGGAAAAATCCGGATGGAGGTTTATATTTAGATCCCTAATGAGAAAGCCAGAGGCGACAGGGGCGAAGAAAAGCTCCCAGAGACGACGACCTTGACACTAAAAGCTAAAAAAATTTACGTACGAATTTTTTTGGGTGGTCGGGACTGTTGGTACCGTAGGAAGACGCTCTAGCTCCTCCCTCTGATAGTTTTACATTTTTTATTTGACCATGTCCAAGAGATCCAGTCACACTATCTCCACTCTCGAGCATGCTCTCGGCCTAGACGTGGGCCAAATTTTCATGACTTACTCTTGCGTCATGTGCACTACCGCCTCTGGGGTGGTGTAGCCGGCGGCGGTGAAGTTGTCACGGTAACGCTCCATGTTGATGGCCGTTAGCCAGTCAGACACGGTGCCCAGGGGAGAAGAGAATTCTGGACTGCTAGGCTCTAGAAGGGTGGTGTTGGGTCTGGAATAGAGAGCAAAACACTAAAGTGTCATTTCGCTGCCCCGTCTTGTATTATTTCATGGGTCTTACAGCTAAGTATTTCATAGAGTTACAGCTTCACTGGGGCACATAACGGTTTATAACCGCACACAACAGTCCTTAGTCACCATGACAGAGGCTAATATAATAAAACCCCATCAAAGTCGTAGCCAAAATCTGTATATTATATTTATTGGAATGTACAGTAAAATAAATATCAATATAAAACAACGATCCAGGGATTTAACGTTTCTCGACGAGCCGAGGTAATACCTTATCCAGTATTTTATTTGTTCGCATAGTCAAACCATTTCCTCCATTTTATAGTAGGTTAACGAGATAAAACCTAAAATCGAATTGATCTCTCAGCACAACAATTAACTTTAGTGTGGTAACAATCTATTTTCCGAACACCTTTTGATTAGAACGTAATAGCTGATTCCACAGTATACCTCGCTATTTCGCCTCCGGTCCTCTTTAGCGTATTGGGATTACGGATTAATTTGTCTAGCATATTGACGATCTGGCTAAACTTGGGTCTCTCGGCTCGCTCTTTTTGCCAGCAGTCCAGCATCAGCTGGTGTAGAGAAATGGGACAGTCCATTGGCGGGGGAAGCCTGTATCCCTCTTCGATGGCTTTTATGACCTGAAAAGAAAGAGGGGGAGTGAGAAAGCTGTGAAAAGCGAAAGGTCACAAACTGGCCTCCTTTCGCATCTCTGAATCAGCATGTTCTCGAAAAAAAAGTCGTCACTCACATCCTGGTTGCTCATGTCCCAATATGGCCGCTCTCCGTACGACATCACCTCCCACATGACGATCCCGTAGCTCCAGACGTCACTGGCTGAAGTGAACTTCCTGTACGCGATAGCCTCTGGGGCTGTCCAGCGAATTGGGATTTTTCCACCCTGCGATTGATAGGTTCCCATTATTTCCTTTCAAGAGACACAACAAACACGTGCGACGAGGTTAATCACACACACGCGCGCACACACAAACACATGCAAAGCACTATGGCACTATGGGTTAGTAACATAGAAAGCAACAGCTTGGCGCAGGCAGACTTGCTAAAAGCTCTGTTAACCACACAGAACATGGCAGCATGGGTGTTTATTGGCACAAGTAGTCATTCCAGCTTAGTAACCCCTTACAAACTTACTCGCGTTGTATAAGCTGCATCCGGATCCTCCTCCAGCACCCGAGACATGCCGAAATCGGACACCTTACACACCAGGTTGCTGTTGACTAGAATGTTCCTGGCGGCTAGATCACGGTGGACGTAGCTCATGTCCGAGAGATACTTCATTCCCGAAGCAATTCCTCGTAGGATACCGACCAGCTGGATGACCGTGAAGCGGCCGTCATTTTTCTGTGCGGAAGGCGGCGGAAATAGTAAACGTTCTTTCTTCCGCGCAAAAAAAAGTACTTCTAGCATTGTTAGCGTTAATAACGCTCAAAAGGTCAGGTTTAATGTTAGACTCACTCTCAGGAAGGCATCGAGGGAGCCGTTTTCCATGTACTCGGTGATGATCATTACAGGTTTGCCTATGAAGAAAAAAAAATGAACGGAATACAAAACACGATTCAAAAGCTAGTCCAGTTTTGCATTTATGCAAATTTAGCGCAAGTTAATCCAATCTTGGTTGATAAAACCAATTATAAAACAACAAAACCAATTATTTTTTAACTCTGCTAGCCTTGAGAAAGCAATATACTATCTATCATACTATCGTGCATTGTTCGATATGCTACATCGACCTCAATTGAATGTATAAACAATTAAAAACAGTTACAAATATTTAAAAAATATATATATATTATTTCACAACCTGTGAAGAAACTCTATTAGAGTTTAGTTCAATTTGTCACCACTAGCCTTTAGCAAAATTAGCTAAAAAAACAAACAAACAAACTATTAGCTATGCTATATAGTGAAGTAAGTGATTACTTTAAAAATGTCCTATTTAAAAATAAAAAAAATTGGAGGATTACTTCATCGAAATGCTAGTGTTACATTTTGTGAAGAAAATTTAGTTTAGTTAGCAATTTGTCACCATTAGCCATCAGCAAAATGCTAATGTTTGAGGCTTTCACTGTTAGCTATGCTACATACCGAGGTATCTGTAATTAAAATGTCCTTTTTTTTTAAAAAAGGAGCATTATGCAGCAGGCTAATGTTACATTTTATGAAGGAAATCTAGTAGAGTTTACTTCACTGAGTACTCAGTTAGCAATTTATCACCACTGGCTTTCAGTAAAATGCTAATGTTTGAAGCTTTCACTGTTAGCCGTGGTATAGGATTGGGTAGCGCTAACGGTGCTACACGGTGCAATGTATGCTTCATAGTGAAGTGACCTTTTTTTTAAAAAGAAGCATTACTTCTTCAAAATGCTAATGTTACATCCTGTGAGTAAAATATATTAGGGTTCAGTTTACAGTTCATCTCCACCAGCTTTAAGCAATATGCTAGTTTGAAGCCAGTGTCTGAAACAAACATAAACTCCATTTTGAAGTAACACAAAGCCGCTGCAGCTGTAATACATCTTTCTCCCGTCCCTTCTGACCTCTCTTTCTTTTCTCTTCCTTCTACTCGCACTTCTTTGCTAGCACTACTTCATAACTAGCAATCAACAAGCCCATCTGCTCAACAAACACTATGTTGTCTCAGCCAAAGGCTCCACAGAGGCTGCCTCATGAATGGTAATCATCTCTGCCATGCACAGACGAAATGCAGAAGAGAAAAACTAATCAAAAAAAAAAAAAAAAAACACCCTGTGCACAATAAGCAGTTTTTCATTGTTTCGTTAGCCGTCTGGTTGAGTAACTGTCTCCGGCGCTACTGGAAATGGAGAGAAAATGGTGTTTTGAATGAAGAAAAAGTGCTCGTATGTTGCTCAGAAAGTTTGTTGTGCTTTGTTTAGTCCGCTTTGAGTGACACTTCCCAATCAAGAGCCTTCTTTTCTCACACTTGCTCTGTCTTATTTGCATAGGTGTTATTTCCCTGCTTTTCTCTCTGCGTGTTTGTTTATTGAATGCATCCATTGCCGAGGGGCGATTGGACCTCCGTTGCGGAATCACAAGCCCTCCTTTTCACTGAGACGGAGAACGGGGACGCTGATGGCTTTACAATGGATGACAATCACGCACACACATGGGCTCTCCACCTATGAGAAATCATTATGGTGTAAAAGCTGCGGCTTCATTATGCAAATGCAATCTCGCGCTGGTGCATTTAGCACCGACGTGTTGCCTTGCCATCTCTGAATGCCTTCTTTAGGGACGGCTGGCATCTCCCACTTTCCCTCTCTCGCTTCAGGCTTGGGGGCATTCGCTGCTTATTTATTCAGGACTCTTGCAGTATCATTAGTGATTTAACACATTTAATTGGCCCTGTTGGAGATGGAAGGACCACCATTATTCGCCGGCAGTAACAATCAGCTTGAGCCCTCTTTAGTCAGGCCAGGTTTTTTTTTACAAGGCCTCGTACCGCCATTAATAAAACCAACAGCTCTCACCAGGCCAACTAGCCTGGAGTTAAAAGGGCCACTTTTAAGAGAGGAGGGAAGCTAAGCTAGACACCTTCTCGCTTTTACGTTCTCTCTTGGCAATGTCTTCTCTAATGCAGTACTCGGAGTATCTAACATAAGGTTCAAGTCAAAAGTACAAGCCTAACCTTGGTTTCTTCTACATAATATCCTTATACACTCACTGGTTACTTTAAGGAACACCTATACCCTTGCTTATCCAATCAGTCAAGCATAGACCATGAAATCACGCAGATCTCAGGTTGGTCTTCTGCCACGGAACCCTAGCGTCTTTCAGGTTTGATGCATTCTGAGTTGCTTTTCTGCTCAACACGGTTGTATAGAGTAGTTAATTGAGTTACTATGTCCTTTGTGTTATTTCAACCCATTCCACTCTGACCCCTGAGATCAAATTCCCCAGTTAACGGGAACCAATTGCAGGTAGGAGCTAAAGTTGGGAGTGGGGAACCTGAGAACTGTCCAACCACACACACACACCATAGGATCGGTCCACAAAATCAATCGTTTTGCTTTGTTGCTCTATGGCATCCTAAACAATTTGCCTAGAATCGGGAAATCTCAATCTCAGGGTGGTCTTCCGCTGATGCTCCTTCAGATTCGATGCATTCCGTGATGCTTTTCTGCTCACCACGTTTGTAACCGAGAACGTCACTCACCGTATCTCATGGTAGTGAGAACATAGGAACACAGGGTAATTAGAAGGAACAATAGCATGGAAATCTCCCTCAGAAGACATGAGCAAGAAAGCTTGAACTCAATAAGGAGTCTTTATGATTACAGCAGCAGTTCTTTTCAGCGATATATTTTCTCCTCAAATGTATGTAGTGTAAAAGTGCTACTCTGGCAAAAATATATACGTAACAACCGTACAAATATAACCAGCTCAGTATGAGCTATGGCAGAGAACAGACGTCAAAACGTTCTTGCTTAATTCACATCTACAGGCAGATACTTTCAATCAACACAGCGATACTAAAAGTCGTGATGTGATACCTGCCAGTCTGCCAAGATTCCAGGGCTGGCAAAGAAGCAGCCACTGGAAAAGACGAGCTTGATTTTCATCAAGGTGGAAAAAAAGGGAGTATGTAATGGAGTATGTAGTTTTCTATATATGCTTTTTTTTCCGTATTTAAGCTGGGCGCCAAATGGTGATTACGATGCGCTGGGTAATTTAGAACGTGGAGCAGGAGAACAGCACTCGCGGGGGCTTTCGAAGCCAAGCACCAAGCCAAACCCTAAACTAGTGAAAGTATAGTGAATAAAAAGTAAAGGCTGAACTGTCGACTGAGCAGACCGATTTCCAGTGAAATGCCTCCGAGGCTGACACAGACTTGAGAATTCGATTTAGGGCGACGCTTCGTCCAACTGTACTCACATTTAGTGACGACTCCCTCGAGGCGGATGATGTTGGGGTGATCGAACTGGCCCATGATGCTGGCCTCGCTCAGGAAATCGCGTCTTTGCTTCTCCGTGTATCCGGCTTTGAGGGTTTTGATGGCCACGCAGATCTCTCGTTTCCCAGGCATCTTCAAGCGGCCGCTACACACTTCGCCGAACTCACCTGCGATACACGCCACACTGAGTTATATAACCGCGGCAGTTTTTCAGACTGCGGTGAATTAGAGGATGCCTTTTTTTTCTTCTTCTGCTTTTTTTTTTGTAAGAACTGTTCTGCAGCAAATAAAGCGATCGGAACATTGTGAACTCTGAATGGGACACAGCCGGAGGGCTTCTTACCGATGCCGATGACCTTTTCAATCTTAATGCAGGAGGCGTCGATCTCTTTGGCGAATTCGCGCACGGCCTGGTTGGGGTCCTCGTACGTGAAAGGGTCCACATAGATCCGCACCCCTGTGGATGGATGGATAGAGAGAGAGAAAGAGAGAGAGGTAGAGACGAATTCAAGAACTAACAGTAGTGCAAGCAAAAACACAACAAACGGGAGACATCTGTTTTCTATTCACGCCACACGGTTTTGCTAGCTCCTGTCAACACTCGTTTCTCTATCCCCTTTGTTCCTTTTTACTCGTCGTCTCCTGGCTAACTCTGTGTGTGTGTGTGTGTTAACGGATACGCCAAGTCGACTTATTACCTGGGTGTAGGTGTTTCTCTTCATCTGAATCCTGCTTGGCTTTGCTGTATTTACTCCTCCTAGACGGAAAACAAAAAAATGACCCGAGTATTATTTTTCTGACAGAAAGCTCGCTTTTTTCGCCCAATTTTCAGTTCAGCCGAGCAGATGATCATGCCAAAGTTCTCGAAGCTGAGAAGCAAAAGGTGAGTGAGTGAAAGAGAGAGATTGAGATGCAGGAAGGGGCCAAAACACTCAACCCAATCCAAACACACGCTCCCTCTCCATGACTAATTCTGCTGTCTCCCTTAAAGCTCCAGAGTCACCTGGTCGGAGCAGCAGGAGTTCCAACACACACACACGCATACATACACACACCCCGCTGTGCACAGGGTCACCTGGGCGAGTCGAATCAACCTTTTCAGGAATACGACCGTGTTGTTATTGTTTCTCCGCTGTAGCCCGGCGTTGACAAAAGCCCCCCTGAGGTGGGTGGGAGAGACAGAGAGAAAGAGGAAGGGTGTGTGTGTGTGTGTGTGTGTGAAAAGAGAGAGAGAGGGAGACAGTGTATGAGGACACGGAGGAGGGGAAGATCCACAGGTAGAGCGGGAGAAGTAGGAGGCAAGGCTTTAACGCATGAACGCTTCACTGTGGCCTGAAATAACCTCGTGTGTTTGAATGATCCAAGAAATGTGTCGTTCTTTAATTAATTCCAAAACGTAATCATTGGCAAATTGCCTTGCTATACGGGGACGCAACCACTGCTGAAAATAATCAACTTCAGGGCGCTAATAGTATTAACTCCGCTTCATGTCAGGCCGCATCGCAGCACCGCCTCATTAATTATTTTCCTATAACAGCACACCCATGAGTGTGTTATTCCTTTCTTAATATATGTCAAGAATCTTCTTATGTACTGAAATAGTGATTACACTAATAAAGTCAATATCAGGTGCTGGTTGCTAAGCAACAACTGAAGATTACAATGTTGCATTCCTCGTTTTTTTTGGGGTTTTTTTCCTCGGTGGTGCACTCACGCTTTTTGGACCCTGTCATGTCGAAAGAAAGGGTGAGAGAAGGCAAAATAGTAAAGGTGTTATCTTTTTTTTTTTTTTGGAAAAGGGACAATGTCAGGAAGTGCCTAGTGGGAAAACAAAGAGCCTATTCATTAGGGAAGTGATTGGAATTTGGGACACGGGTGATTATCACAGCTGATAACGCTACAGTGTCGATCTCGGAAAGGAAAGGGAAAGAAAAGCTCGTTTAAAGGATAGCAAGCTTTCAGTCAAGACATTTTTTTATTTTTTTTTTTGGAAAGAAAATGGACTGGATATAGAATGCAGCACGGTGACATTTTGCCCGTGGGAGCTCTGAGAGAAAGATGACATCAGTAACGATGGAGAAGAGATATGTTCTGACAGACAGAGACGACAGGAAGGTGACCAACGACGAATGTACCTGCGTCCGATGACGAAGACGGCGATGAAGATGAGCAGCAGAACCACGCTGCCGATAACGGAGACCAGAAGAACCGTGGAGTTCGCACCGTCGCCGATAATAGGAGAAGGAACTAGGCGTGGGAACAAAATAAAGCAAACTTTTAACGATCGATCCTTGTGCGAAATCTTCACTCTTTAGCTATTGAGATTACTCTGACGAACAAACAAACAGCAAGTTGTTGGTGGTAATTTTTGTTTTTTTTTACTCTTTCAGACATTTTCTTCGTCCTTTCAAAACAGGCCCGAAGTAACAAAGCCCTATCTGTTTAAAAAGCAGTCTGTAATTATACACACATCAGCCAGTTTCTTGGTTTCAGAGCCGGGAAAGCTTGACACTTATGTCTTTGTTTGTAAGAAGAAACAAAGCAAAAGTTTAGTTAAAAAAAAAGAACCACCTGAGTTGGTCATGAATTCGAAAGGAGCGCTGAATTCTCCGTAGCCGGCTGCGGTGCGAGCTCGTACGTGGAAAACGTAAGACGTGAGTGGACTCAGGCCTTTAATGTCAGCGCTGCGGGACGCCGTCTTCATGATGCGGTAGCTGCGCTCGTTCTGATCCTGAGGGCACACAGAAAAAAACAAACAATTTGACAAGTGATACAACAAAAACTACTCGAGAAACAATCAATCTCGACTATTAGTTGCATGGACGTTATTTACGTAAACATGTAAGGGAAGACACCTTTTTTTGTTCCTTATTTCAGTAGAAAATTCCACAATTCATCAGAATGACAAAAAAGATCATAGTGACATACATTTCAGAGACTATGTCATGGAGTGATTTCCGAGTGGGCGGAGCTTTTTATGCACAAAAATCCGCAAAATGTTTTTCGGTTGACGTCACTAGCATTGTCTACCTGTAGCGTCTTGTCTAAAATATCTTTGAACGGAACGAACCCACGTGATTAGTCGCTTTGTTCGCTATGAAAAAGAAAGCACGGCCCAGGCTTCTACGCAGGTCTGATATGAAAAAAGGGGGAAGCTTTCTGTAGGGGAAACCACAAACCACATTTCTTTTTTTGAAGAAAAAAACCCCCCAAAGTGCCTGTGTATTGTTTGCTCCCCCTCCCATGGGTGTAACCGGAATTTACTTGAGTAGAAATCCCTGGAGCTTTCCTCTGCCTTCAAACCACATTGGTACTTCCAAATCTGCACCAAAGCAAGCAAATCCAGTGAGATTTCTCTTCCATGTCCTCTAATGCTTGGTTTGTAGCTGTTGGAGCATAACGTAAGCCTCTGTGTTTGTGTTTATGTGGAATTTTTGCTCGTAATCTCTCAATCGCTCCGTCTCTCTCTCTTCCCTGCTCTCGACTATTCTTCACCGTCACGTTTCCCACAACATTTTCTTTAAATTCTTATAAAGAGATTCGGCTATACATCCCAGATCTCTTTGAGTAGTTCTTGACCCCCCTGCTTTGAAAGTAAAGGTGATGATGATGATGATAATGGGTTACGATCCTAAGCTGCGGTTCCCATGCCACCATACTCACCTTCTCGTAGTACTTGACCTCGTACTCCAGGATGACGCCGTTGGGCCTCTCGGGCTGCTGCCATGCCAGCGACACGCCGTGCCGGGTGATGTCCTTGGCCTGGATGGAGGTAACTGGAGAGGGAGCTGGAGAAGATGAAAAGAATAATAAAGAGTGAAATAACACGGAGAGAGAAAGTCTAGAAGAATTTGAAGTGCAACTGTTTTGATATTGGTTCCATTCCCAAGGATGAAAATAATGTTGATCTTAGTTTTGGAGATCCTAGGAAGCTATAGATGGCGGCAAGTTTTACGACGAAGGTCCATTGCGCCAATGGTGCCGATAACAGGGGTAAAATTGCCCAATCATCAACACTAAGTCACCATTATTACCCTCTAGATTGGATGGTAAGCAAGGATCACCACTGATTCGCTATTTGGGACAGACGCCGAGTTTAGAAAAAAATCCCTGCTGTTTAACTGTTTAAAAGATAAACATATTAGCCCCATGAAGCTATAAACCATTACAGCGACCGAGATATGTTTACGTTATCGTGCCGAGACGAGGACGAAAAACCTTTTGGAGTGTCGCGTAACGGCAGCAGCTGATCGATGTGGGTTTCGTGTTCCCTGTATGGAGGCTGCTCTCGCCAAAGCGCCCGTTATAACAGCACGGCGGCTCGGTTTACTTGGAGATAAAGGCGGCGACCTGCGAGCTTTTTATTTTCCTTCGTAGCCAGACTTTATTATTGGAAGCAAGTCTGCTGTAATCTATATAGCTTTATATCCACATTCCAGAGACCGTGCAAGATCAAGCTGAGGCTTACAGCCTTTCATTTGGCTGAATGGCTGCACAGAGAGGAATGGGAAGCTGATTTGGAAGCGAGGCTCATAAAAAGTCCAGTTGTGTGTGTTGTAAATGCTAGCCAGGCAAATTGGTACAGCGCACACATGGACAGGTGTGTCTGCCATTAATGAGACACAAACACACACCACGGCTTCACCGAGCTGTAATTAAACACCTTGTAAAAATTAACCACTCAACACTAGTAGCCCATGCAGATGCTTGGAAATGCAGGAATGCTAATGCTAGCACACATACACACTCAGTTTATTGTCAGAGTAATTGCTTTCGACGCTCACATGGCGAGCTGTGATGTCTTTTCGTTTTCCATATTTGGCTAGCAACTCCAGCCGTTTGCGCTACGCATGCTACGCATCAACCTCGCACCTAATCATATGAGAACATCAGGCTGGCATCCAGTGATGTCATACGGCACAAACCTCACTAGTTCATTATATGATGTGTGAGGACTTTTAAAGCACTCGTCTTATCGTATATAAACACACACACACACACACACACTGCGCTGCTAGCTATTAAATTGGGCTAGCTAATAAACTAAGTGTGAACATGAAAGGCTACTTCATGAAAAGTAAAATAGGTCAGCTACTTGATTGCGAATATAGATTTCGCAACACCTAAACAAAACAAAATCCCCATGATAGTAAGTATTGTTTATGCGAGGAATGAAGCATACTGTTACAGAAAAATAATCAATAATGAACGGCACATCTCAAAAGGTTTTATTCCTTGT
Organism: Parauchenoglanis ngamensis; assembly: GCA_030014255.1. NCBI lineage: Eukaryota > Metazoa > Chordata > Actinopteri > Siluriformes > Auchenoglanididae > Parauchenoglanis > Parauchenoglanis ngamensis. Next base: position 21,040,010 of record JAQMYM010000001.1, read on the forward strand.
TTCCATTCGGAGCTGTTAAAGAACGACGAATTTTTGTCTGTTTTTTGTTACGTCAACATGAAACAAATGTTCACTTACGTTATAGATTAGTAGCTA
>JAQMYM010000001.1:21047918-21066094 GCA_030014255.1 Parauchenoglanis ngamensis
CGACACTCTAACACACACACACACACACACACACACACACACACACACACAGTGTTCCCTTCACCTGTCAGTGAAATCTGACCAGTCCGGGCTCAGAAGTATATTCACAGACTTCATTCATTCATTCATTCCGTTAGCACATAGCTAATAAAACAGTACAACACTAGCTGGCTAAGTAGTGATTAGCGAATAAATCTACACGCATACCTAAAACACAAACATGATCTTAATGTTCATTATATATAAAATCATGTGTAAAGGTTAAATTTGTAAAGTCATAGCCATTAGGGTAGATATAATGATGCTTTTGTACTTAGTACTATGCTAGCCATGCTAGCTGTTTCATAAAAAGTTTTATTCCCCAGGGTGGATTATTTTAGTAATCATGTTAGCTAGTTATTATTACTACTAGCTAGTATTACTACAAAAAAAAAAAGAAGAAAAATGATTTCTTTATTTGTATTTCCTGAATGACTATGCTAATTCCAGCTAGGTTTGCTAACACAGCACAGAAAAAGACGGAAAGAAAGAGATAATTATCATCCCTTCTGTCTGGTGTGTGAACTGATTAGCTCATTGATCGACTCACTCTCAATTTTCTCAGTTTGATTAATTGCGTTTGCATGGACTGATTGAGATTAGACAAGGCCCTGTGCATGCTAACTCAGCTAACTGCGTGTGCATGTGTGGGGTTGTTTTTTTTTAATGTTTGTGTTGATGTTGATTGATCTGGCTTTAGCCCCGGTGAGACTCATCCATCACCGGTGAGCCATCAAAGTCTAAAGCTTTAATCCACAGGTATTCGCGTATACGTTCATTCGTCTCCTCTCGGCCGCGGAAAATATACAAAGTCTCATACAATTAATCAAATATGAAAACATTACTCATGTTCAAAACAGATACAAATATAGGTATGAATGAAAGGCGAACTGTTCTTCTTGTTGTTTAAGCATGGCCACGCCCACTTCGGGTTTAACATACAGATAGTGGCACTATACAATACAAAAGCTATATCTATATAAAAGCTTATCAGGTAAAGTTTAGAGGTAAATCCAGGAAAATCTCCAGGCGCAGAAAGGACAAAGCAATAACCTTCACGCGCCACACGCGAAAGCACATCGTTGGCCATCTGTGCTGCGTGTCCTGATGAGTTTGTACGTTATGAAAGTCCCAGAGGAGACGAAGAGGACAGCAGAGTGTATAAAGCGACCCCAACGGCTATGGACTTCGTATGGAATCACAAACACTTCCCAGCCTGGGGTCCAGAGCTGATGGACAAGAGGCCCTCCTCCACATACACACACACACACACACACACAGAGTGATTGACTGAAAGCTGGAGGAATGTCTCAACCCGGCAGGAGGTTGAACTGCAGCAGGTGACAGCAGAAAAAGGAGGTAAGCGGCTTCGGCTCATTGTCTTTCCCTCTATGAGTGATCGACGCAGCTGTGGCGGCGCATGCATTTCACCAGAGACGGCCATCTCACATTCCTCCCAACTCATTCGCAGCTCTCCGACGTGTTTGCGTCTACAGTATCAAAGAAGCAAAAGCCTAATTCCCAGTCATTTTCTCACACTCTCTCCATCTCCCTCCTCCCTTGGAGTGCCCTGTCTCTCCCTTGCTCGTTCGTGTTGGTAATTGCTTTGTTGCATTGGATGGTGTGCTTTTATTTCCCCAACTAATGCACAACTAATGCTTTCTATTTTCCCTCAAACAAAATGGCTGCCACTGTATGTCTACGTTGCGTCTTTTCAGAAAATGAGCAGAGCAGCTCCCTGTCTTCAAAGAATAATAATAATCTTTAGAGTTACGCTGCATTCAACGTCTTCATTATGCGTGCAATCACGCCATGTTGATTTGATGTCACTTGCTGAACTCAGGATTAAGGAAACCTTTCCAAGCTGACCGGAGGTCTTCTTTGGTTTTTTCCTAGTTGGAGGTCGGAGTTAGTTCGTTGGTCTACTTTCACAGTGTGTGACGCTTTCCTACATTCCAATAACAGCAGCGTTTTCATTTCTGTAGCGCTCTCATTTGTATACCCTGTTAAAACGTCCAAATCTTCAGCTTTCATGGTCATACCTCCTTCACTGGCATCGTCTTTTAGATCTAGCCACGTTTCTGCATCATCGAAACACCAAAATGGTTTGTTATCCCTTTTTTGTCAGAACTGCGCCAGCAATAACAATACAGAGAATAACGTAAATGCTAACAAATCTTACCCACAAGAAAACATGTTTAACGTGTTTCATGATGCAGTTTTCCTTTAACAACCCACCATATGCACAATCCACAATCTAACATATCCACTTCATATCCACTGGTACATTATAAATAGGTCTCTCTCGAACCCCCCCATTTCTCTCCCCTGCAGCGCACGTATTAGTAGAGCACCTTTCCTACAGTAGGTCGCGCTGAGTGCCATTGAATGGAGAGGCCTGTGTGTGTTAGCGCCAGGCAGAGAGAGAGAAATCGAGGCAGAGAGAAGGGCCCTATTGATTCAGCGGGCTTTTGACATGCTAATGTTCTCACTGTCAGCTTCGGTCCCCCTCTAGCTAAGGGCCTTCAAAGAGCGCCAGCTTCACAAAGCAAAGTGTGTGTGTGTGTGTGTGTGTGTATAGTGAGCTAGGCACTGAATAGACATCCTCGCTTTGCAACTAGCTCCTGCCTCCACAGCAGGGAGAGCTGGATGCAGAGAAACGGAGCGATCGAGTAGCACAGAGCCAAAACATACCAGAAATTGGTGAGAACCACTCGTATGGAGAACGCCTGGTTTTAATGATATCATTTTGGAGTCTCGCTCCAGCCCACACGGAAGTGACCTAATATTGACTAATATTGACCCAACGTTCCTCTGAGATGTTAATAGCATGTGTTACTGTGTTTTTTTGTAATAGGTGTTGAGCGAGGTCCAGTGCCGCCGTACTCTCTGATTAATGTCCGTTTCCAAATTCAAAGCGCTAAAGCGTCAACGCCACGGGCCACGATGACTGAGTTACAATCCGTCAGCTCTGGATTTCAGACTTTATTTTGGGAGCGTATGTATTTATTTTGCATTTAAATCAAACGATGTGTACGCTCAGACGAAGTGCTTGTTATGTCTGCATAAAAGTCGACTGCTATGCTGTAAGTGGGTGTTCCTTCGTTACACTTCTGGAACAATCCATGGCAATCTTGTTAACGACCGGTCACACAAATGTGCTAATTACACAGGACACCAGACTGGTTCCCAGGGTGGCTAACGCATCCTACGGCGCTAGCACATCCGCTTGTTTGGCGATACCACCTTCAAATTGACCTGAGAGAAACTTTTTGGGGGATATTTTCATGCCAGGAGTGTTGCACTGCTAATACCAAGAGCTGACCTGGAGACCACATGGAAGAAGGCAGGATTCATGTCTTTAGCCAACATTGCTAATGAGAAAATCTCAGAAGAATTTGAGCAGAAAAACCCTAAATCCTACAGCTAAACCAACTATGGACCATTAGCATCTGCATTATTACCAAGACGTTCACAAACATTGTCTCTTCACCCTAACAAAGCCATAAAAAGTCAAAACTAATTGCTTCCAATGGCAAAGCAAGTGGTTGAGTCCAAGCAGCTGGTTTGAAAGGGCTCGAATCCACTCCAATATCTTAAGGTAAAGGAACAAACCCATTCAGTTCAGTTGGGGGACATCAAGCCCACCATACCTCAGCCTCTCCAAATAATTACAAGTATTAATGCCTATTGTTCAGTCAGCTTGGTGAGCCCTCGGGCATAATTACCGCGATTACGCCGCATTGTGGAAACAAGGCTGCCGGCCCTTAAATAATCCCATTACTCAATCCATCTTTTCATCCGGCCGCCGCTCTTACGCACACACTCTGAGCTAATTGACATCTGTTAACTGACGTCCTATCAGATCTCGGATAAACAGACATGGAGGGAGCCTTCCCCAGGCCACTTCAGTCAAGAATCACCCCCCACCAGTGAGGAAAATATGATCCCATGTTTCGCATAGTTTTCACACAGGACGGCGAGTTAAAGGAATATTTCTCTCCAAAGAAAATGAACGAAAGCTAGCGGGGATCGTATGGCATGGCCGTAACCACATGAGAGTAGAATGCACATTTTCATGTCCTGATATAATCTTAAGACAATACGCAAGTATACTCTACATATGGCTCAGGATTGCAAGCAGAGCTTCGTGGCATGGTAGAGAAATAAATAATGTAGCATGCAGAAATAAATCTTGGGATGAGAGCAGAAAAAACACCATGTTTAAAAGTAAACATAGTTGCTAAATATACTGACAATTTAACGTAAACATGTGTATGTACTACAGCTATAAACAGCTATTCCCTCATCGCAAATCCCTCCATCCTGACTGTCACAAAGCACTGACACTGGAGACTCCTTCCATTAATGTTAAATGAACGTTCTCCATAAAAGTTAATCATAGAGGTCTCTGAGTAAGTTGTTACTATACAAAGAATAACATACTCAAATCTAAATTTTTCAGCTGAACTACTGTCACACCTTTCAGACCAATCGGAATTGAGAATTCACCAGCAACGTGACATAAGGGTGATTTACGTACCTGTAAACCATTCAGTATATCATCAAGGAAAAACAGTTAGAAAGTATCATTTCTGCACCTCAGCCTTGGAATAACTATCCTTAGCATTTCCGAAGCACATCTCTATAAGAATACTCGTTAGTTCACTTTCACCGTTTATGGGCTCAGGTGTTTATGTTGAAACAGAACTCGAGGGAATTTGACAAAGAGTCTCCTTCAAATCCAGCCATTTTTCCCCTTCCTGCCATGAACCAGTCTAGTGTTTATACAGAGTAGATTTACCAAATGGTACTTGGATTTCATTTGTGTCATTTGTCATCATAAATCAAGCTATGACGCCTTTCCAAATGCTTCATTAGCGGAACAAAACAAGCACATTCACCAAGGCCCACAATCCATCTGGTGCGTTTGTCTGAAGAAATGTTGGCACCGCTCTAATCAAAACCTAAGACAAAAACACTCAGCGGCGATGGCGACTGTCAAGTTTAATCTGCCCTACATTTAAATCACGGGGGCAGCAACTTAACGAAGAAAAGGATGGTTCTAGTTTTCCTCCGGATCACCCGCTGTCATTCTCATCCCTGCCTGATGCTAACTTAGGCGACCTCTGACCCTCCTGGATGGAAGCCAGCTTTATAGAAAGCGGCACAGAGCTAACTGCTCGGCGGTAACCGATGTTGTCTGGTGGTGATGGTGACGGACACCTCATCACATGAATATCAGTGTGTTCTGGTTTAAAGAGATCCAGGGTTAACAGGCAAGGATGAGGGGAGGGTTACTCAAGCCATGAGTTAATATGTCTCACGCAAGTCAATGAAACACAAAGACTCATATATAAGGCTACTCTGCTGGAGTGAGTGAGCAGGATTACAGAATTGTGCTTTCTCAACACCTAGACAAATATTACAGTAGTGGAAGTGGAAGTTTCTCATTGTCTGTACACTGGCAGCATTGTTAGCATAGTAGTACTAGATGTCAAGACTTAAGCAAGGTGTTTTAGCAAGGTTTTAGCAAGCTAACAGTACTTTTTTAAGGCTAGCAAAAGGAGCTAGCTCTAAAAATGTGTCAATTCAGGCAAATGGAGTTAAGTCTGTTTCTTTTTCTGTCTCGGTAACCGTGGACACTCGGACACCCATGATCCATCAGCCCCTTGACAAGTGAAGGGTTGGGAGTTGTCACGGGCATTTCCGAGCATGAGCAACCAACCAAGATCAACAGCATGGGGTCAAGGAGAATGCACATACACATGTGCCAGCAAACGCACACACACACTGTCGCTCACGACAAACAACAGGACTTTGACAGTGACAAGCACTCAAATTGAAGCATTGGTAGGAAGGAGGCTAAATTCCTTGTGTCACATTCAGAAATCAGGCGAATCCTATTCAGATCAGAGCATGTAATGCGAGACAGTTAGCTATCTCATTTAAATTTAAATGTCGCAATGATTCCAGACTGCCTGCTGCATTGAAAAAAAGAAAGGAAGAAAGCAGTTGAACGCCTCCTCTTCTGCCTCTCTCTCAGAACGCTATTGTGTAGAACAGACGTAAGTTTGCTGCCTTTGCATTTCACCTACAAAAATATGCAAATGGTGTATCTCTTTGATATCAAAGAGCACCCCCCTCTTTTCCTTCCCTCTTTCTCTTTCTCTCATTTCTACCCAAGACAGCTGACGGCCCATTCACTGTCCAGCGCAGAAGCCCTGGATGCACAACTGAAGGGGATCGTGACAGGAATCAACATATGCACTTGCCATCAAAAGCGTAGGAAAAAAAGGACGGAAGTAATGAATATTCATAATGGGAAGCATTTTCGGTGGATGAAGGCTATTGTCTGCTGGTAAAAAAAAACAGTAACAACAAGCCCCAGCTGAGGCCGATGTTGAACCCCACACACCTGCTCATAATTATGACAGGATTGAGATAAACACGCTAGCTTTGTGTAATTAGATGGACATGGTGTGCACACACACATACACACAGCTCAGCTTTTTCTTGTTTATTAAGCACACTAGTTTGGTCAAGATGTAATTAAATCTTCAATTCCGCCAAAGTCGGCCGATACAGTTCACACTTTAAATTTTGCCCTGCTTTCTCAAAAAAAAAAAAGGTAGGTTTGAAAAAAGATCTCAATGGCCATTTTCCAAAAGGAAAAAAAAGGCTCAGCTTTCCAATATGAAGCACACAAAGGGCAGTTTTCTTATTACACCCAAGCTTATAACTCCATTTTGGCCAAAATGTCAAATGCATATCACTTCAGACTGTTTCGGTTCCACTTTCCACAATTCTTTTTTTTTCATTTTTTAATTCTTCCCTTCCTAGGTCTGCAGACAGATAAATAAAAATGTATCATGGTCCTTATCATAGCTAGCTGGAACATATTTCCTGGAAGAGTTCAGGAACTCGCACCAATCTGTTGAAAGAATTGATTTCTACTTTCTTTATTTCATTCTTCCTGGCAGATGAAACTCTCACAAACATTTCATTCTCCATTCATATTTAAGGTCTTCGTGGCTCCTGTCCACCCTCTCTATCGTACCAGCTCAGACGCGGCTGTCAAAACTTTGACGTCTTAATCAATCTCGGCCGTGACCCCGGTCACTGCGTGGGCGTGAAGGGAAAAACCCGGATGACCCCCCTGACCCCATCTAGTGTTCCTCTTTTCTTGCTCCCAGCCACCCCCCTAATATCCCGAGCATCCCCAACAATCAGGCAAAGGGTGCAACTTGCGCCTTCTGGGCTGTGAGCCTCATATGCCTTATTCTCAATAGATGCCCCATTGAGCTCATCCTCTCCCCCTTGCAACACCCCTCACATTGAAAGTGAACCCATAAGTCCCTTCTTATCCATATATGCTTATTAAGGAGACACTGACACTCATCCTCATGCTGGGAGAGTGGACCACCTTTTGAACTTCCCTCAATGAGGATGCGGTCAATTGTTGGTTTGCGGAGGATTGTCTGATGGGTTAATCCACCATGGATGCCATGGACCATGCAAATAGAAAAAAGTTTTGAGTTTGGTGAGACTTGCCACCCCAACTAAATGGTACTAAAAGGGACTGAACTAAAACTGTAATGACTTTGGATCTTCCAGTCTCCATGTGGCCCACGGCTTTGACTGAATTATGGCAGCTTTTCATTTTAAATCATAACAGCTGAACAAAGAGAAGAGAGAGTGTGCGAGAAAGGAAGAGCAAGAAAGAACCCAAAGTAGCAAGAGAGTGAAATGCTGCCTAGCACCACCAACAAAAGAGTCACCAAGAAAAACTGCCCGCTTTCTTAAAAGTGAACTCGTTCAAACAACCACCCGGACACATTCACCAAGAGACCGCCTGCAGAGACAGTACAAACCCCCCCAGCCTAAAGCAGCCCTAAATTACATTGTGTATTTGTCATGTAATTAGCCCGCTGAGACTACCCTCATAAATAACCAACAGTGGACTGGCCAGCATGCCGTTTATCAACTGTGCACAAGCTCTGACCCTCTCCTGGACCAGATGCCTTTTACAGGCGAGTAAAAAAGGGCAGAGGGGCGTTTTCTAACTGTCCACCTATCTCGAGGTTCTGCGCTTCATTTGCGCTGACCTCGGCTTCACCCAGATGCTGGGAAGCCCTCCTGAACCCTTAAGCCAAGCCACGGACAGTGAGCAGTGAGGGGGGGGCAGAACAAGGAAAGGGAAGCAAACACTCATGCTTTCCTTCTCTCCCTGCAAGCCTTTTGTTGTTCCCTGAGACCAAAATCTCTCACGTTCACTTTAAAAAAAGGAAGACAGCAAGACAGTGTAAGAGAAATCAAACTCGCAATCTAATATAAAGTGCATTTCTCAGGCATATGGTGAGCGCCCGGTGCCTGAGCAAAAACGATTAGCGCCAACACTTCTTGCTAAGACATTCTGATATGGAACAGAAAGATCCAGCAGCGGCCTTCTGATCCACGTAGCTCTGCTAAGTGTCCAGCTGTCTGTAGTGGAGTAAGCATATTACATTGTCCAGCTGAGAAAACACAACACAGTCACGTTCGAAGCGTGACATCTTGCTTTTTAATTCTTGTCTGGAAACTGAAAACCCATGTGGGTGCTGTAGAATATTACTTGGAATGCTGCCAAATGCTATCCCCAATGACCGGACTATGTGTAACTCTTCCAAGATGCTCAGGAACCTCAGAAGAACCCACAAGCCAGAAAGAACATTCACAAGATAGTGATGTGCTATGTCAAATGACATAAACAGCGCTATGAGAGACCCTACCTTGGCATGCTCCTGCTCGCTCCTCAAATCCTGGGTTACACAGACAGCTTCCGATTGGCACCAGCCATTCTCCGTCAGCACCACAATACATCTTGGGCACTTCACGCTCCTCTGAGTTGTCCACGCATGAGCCACGGACCTCCACCAGCGACGATGTATCCGCACCTGTGGTTGTGTCCGGAAACTGAGCAAGGTTGCGTACTGTAAGTGGGCACTTCTTGTAAAAAATCCGCACAGACACCAGGGCTATGCACGCCCCCACATCCTGGAAGGCCAAGTAGAAGCCTTTGCGTGTCAAGACACCCACATCCCGCACCTCGGTGTTGAGCTTCATGATGCGGTCTCCAATGTCCACCTGCGTAAAACTCTCGTCAGCTGCGATCGTGTCAATCTTGATGAACTGGTTCTCGCGGATATATCGCTCTTTGTCATTGTTCGATTCGTAGTAGTAGAGGTTGAACGTCTCCTTGCATGTGCCCATAACGCCTGGCAAGCTGTTGCAGTCACGCAGAGTGAACTTGATCTCAACGTAAATGCGCTGGGCCGCTCCACGTGCAATCCAGTCTGTCCGAAGCCAGTTGTTCTGGTTAGGTTCCATCACGTTGCACACTTGGTAGGTCCGGATGGGCGTGTTCTTCTCGTCCATGATGCTTACTTCTTCCCACTGACAGAAAATACAGTGAGAAAGATAGATTTAGTTATGCATACCCTTGTCTCAGCAGGTGCACTGCATCTCATGCTGCACATTCAGACCGCACTGCATCGATCACTTGCTGATGAGAATTTAATCACGCATCTGCCATCCCATCAGCTCCCCTCAGAATAAAAGCATTTGCAAAGTAAACTTTCAAAGTGGGATTTTCTCAAACAGTAAAATCTGGCGGGTTGTATTGTTTGGAAACATTATGGCCTCTCTGGGCTTTTTTGGAGAAGCAAATTGTTTCAAAAGATTTGGCCCCAAATGCACTTGAAATCTGGAAGCACTCAAGGCTATGTCAAGTTGTCAAGTATCCATTAGAGCTTTACACAACTGAGGCCACATTCTTATTAGCAAAGACGTATCTGGAGACTGGAGCCTTTATCTGAACATCAGTATTTAATCCTTTGTTTGTTTGTTTTATTTTTTACAATCGAATTACATTTTTAAGTTTAGAGAACATTTGACCCAACAGTCTATATTTCAATATGCACTTGAAAAATGAGTGCTTTTTTTGTTTATTTCTTTTGTTTTTTTTTTGTTGTTTTTTTTTTTGCTGTTTGGTTTGATAAGGTTTATCACAGCCAATAATACATGTAAGAAAAGGTCCATGCATGGTTTTGCTGAGAAGTTACAACAAAAACACAGCGCACTAACAAAGAAGTCCCTAAAGGCCTGTCATGATTTATGACGTTTTGTTTCCTTCAGAGGTCCAACTGTCGCAGCAATAAAGCCATTATCAGTGTAGAATAGCTACTTGAGGCCAAATGAAATAACTTTTTTTCCCCTCCTATAGAAAGCTGGAATTTTACTTATAGGCTTTCATTGTTTTGAAAAGAGCAAGCTGGTTGTTTTTGGCCTTACATACAGTATACGTCCACTATCATTCCAAATAATCCTTTACAATAAGCAGCAACTTATTGCCCGTTCAACTACTTTTGCGTGTTTTTTCCACTGAGGCCCCCATGCTGTAATAACTTAATGGCTGAATCGCAAATCCCTCATAGAGCACTACATAATATAAACCATGCTCAGTGTAATAGACTTTGATTGCGTACTCTTAAAGAAGAAACAGTTAAGGAGACACCAGTTGGTTTTTTTTTTTGTTTTGTTTTGTTGTAATGACTTACCCCTCCTTCTGTTGGACTGGAAACCCATTTCAGCTCGCCCTGCACTGTTCTCGAGTCCAGTAAAGTCACTGCAAAAAGAAATGAGACGTACGACAACCATGATGGGAAGGTGTTTTATTTTCCTTCCTTTTTACACAATTTCCATTTATTTTGGGAATTTTGACTTTTTTTGCTGTGGATTTCTGCCAAGTGTATCGTTCTCTGCATGTTAAACTCACATCCAACTAATCTTAAAATGACTGAACATCACTCGAAACATATTTCCTGCTTAATTGCAAGTCTGGTGTATAATACATGGGCCTGACTACAGGCAGTTCTCTCATACTATCTAAAGGTTTTGCTACCCTGCATGAAATGTTCTCCTGTCATACTGACAAAACTGTTTTTTTCCTCCTTTCTCTCAACCATTCGCTGTGCTGTAAGGTATGTTAGAAGTCGAAAAGCTGATTTGAAACATTCGTCAGGTTAAAGGTTTTTTTTTTTTGTTTGCTCGCTTGTTGTTGTTGTTGTCAGAGATATCATATTTCATCTTGTATTTCAGATATATAGACCTGAAAATATCCATAATAAAGCAATAAGAAAACATGGAATATAGTAACATGGAATTACACTAATTCTAGTAGGCAACTCGATGAAGACAATCAGGATTTTGGAAATATCCAACCTTTGGATATCATTGTGACTGCTTTATTTATTTATTTATTTATTTATTTATTTATTCCCCCCCACCCCCACCCCCCAGGGATTCAGTTTGGAGTGCTTTTCGTTTTATATTTATGTATATTAGAGTCCTGGTTAAAACATCATGAACATTATTTGTGCAAATAATTATACCCAAAACATGATTTCTTTCATTATTATTATTATTTAAGTCTCAGTAGATTTACAAATGTACAAATGACATCAATGAATTGTTTTATGCAGGCCTACTTTTTTTTTTTTTTTTTTTTTTTTTTAGCATTCCTGTAATAATTAATACGGGCAGCTCGAGCTCATTTTGCGCACTCATGCTCCGATGCGTAAAAGGTTTAAGGACTTTGGAACTGCAATAAAAAATAAATAAATCTGTACGCAGGATAAATAAAGATAATAAATAAATAAAAGTCTGACGTGATTGCAAACTTGTGTGCGCATTAAGAGCGCATTAATATGGATCACAGTAATCATTAAAAAGCCCGACTCTGCGTTTCTCACAGGAAAAAAATAAAAACCTTAATAATAATAATAATAATAATAATAATAATAATAATAATAATAATATCCCGTTCATTCTCGTGCTCCATACCTTCATTCGGAGGATAAACCCGCGCGCTCGAGACTGTGTGTGATATCCATAATAAGAGAGCCCAAGCCGCTGAGAACGCTATCGTTGCCATTTGCGCCGTTTCGCGAGCGCTGCCGAAGTCGCGCAAGCAGCGAGTGAAGAGCGAAAAGCGCCGCGCGCTTCTCGACAACACGAAGGGGCGGGGCCTGCGGGGCTGTCCGTCACCCCGAGGCAGCCAATCAGCTCGCGTCAAAAAGTCTCACCGCGTCCTGGGATACCTAAACAGTGCAAAAAGCCAGCAAAATTGATGTTTTAAAACGTCCTTTTGTTTTAACACAATTAAGAGAGGAAATAAATTAGCACTGTTTTATTCATGTGGGCTTTAACGGTCTTTTTTTTTTTTTTTTTTCTTCTTCAAATAAATCTGATTTATTTGAGATAAATCATCACTCGTGTGTGGTAAACGTGTGAAGACTCCATCTAAAAGAGTATAAAACTAAAAGAATTAAAAAGCATTCCTGTTTACTTTTGCCAGTTTAGATGAGTCTCAAAACACGCAGTGTTTATCCTGGCGCGTGAGAAGTCCAAGGGCGCCGTCTACTGTTCGCGCATAAAAAAAATAAAATAAATAATAATAAAAAAAACATGTCAAAAGGCTCTCGGACATGTGCACAGGCTATGCATGTTGTGTCCTTTATCGTTTGGGATTTCGAGGTTGCTGCGTAAAGTGTCAATCACGCGCTTGCAGGACGCCCACTCCACGCGCGCGCTGCGGATTCCGTCAATAGCCCGGCAGATGCTCGTGCATCCGTGCATTCTGTCCAAGGATCGAGCGGCAACCGTCTTCTGTCCACCTGGAAAGCTCGTTAAGACGTCTTCCAGACAGCTAGCACTGACTGGTAAAAATAAAAATAAAAAAATAAATAAAAATAAATAAAAACAAAAAGCACAGGGACATGAATTCATAGGTAAATAATCAATATAAGGTTGGTTCTGATAACATTTGGTTCCTCTGTTACATTTTCCAATGATCACATTCAAGAACAAAACGTTTAATAGCCTAATGACAGTCTAACATGTCATTTCTTTTTCTCCATTTCTAGTTACATTTCATGTCGTGCCGGAAGATTTCCTGACACTGGAGACTCCTTCTATAGACCTTGACATGTTCATGCGTAAACTTACCTTTGCGCATTATCCAGATTCTTAAATAGCGAATATGAAAAAAGCAAACAGATTTGTCCAGGAATTAAAAAAAAAAAGAGGCTAAGACAGTATGCCTGAAATAATAATCTTGATATAAATAAATAAATCTTCCAATTTATTGTCCAAAATTTTAACATTCAGGTCTAAAGTATATAATGAAAATTTTAAAACATATTATTTCTGAACATGCAAAATGTTCAGAAAAAAAATAAAAATAAAATAAAAAAATTAAAAAGTAATTAAAAAAAATCTGATATGTTCAGCAGAGTCTGGCATAAAAACGTTTTTTTTTTGCTTTCATATTTTTAATTTTTTTTTTTTTTAATTTGATGAAGAACGTTAGTAAATCTTGAGAACGACAAGCATTCTAAAGCGTGATAGACGCTTGCGTTAATTTACATGAATGTTTATCATTAGCCTTAGGTTACGCACTATAACTGTAGTATAGTTACTATGGAAATGATAATGGATTAGCTGCCCCTAGTCGGCTGCTATAGCCGCTGTTAGCAGAACTGAGAATTCAACATCGCCGTGGTGTAAAGATTTTATGAAGTGTGGGGCAGGGCATGAATTTTGGATTAAAAATCGTATGTAGTGTGCAATAATATGCAGAAAAAAAAGAGACTAGACTGCTGTGTTTGGTCGTCAGAATGACATTCTTACGCGTCTCCAGGAAAGATTAAAGGAACGTCGGTATTAATAAATGATGGAAAAATGTACATCGAGATACGTACATGTAATGTGGTGTTGTTACAATGAACCTAAGAGATACTCGCGTTAGCCGTGTTCGCCAAATGAGAAGTTTTCGAAATATTACAGACGCGGGCAAAGCCTTGGACGAGCAATGAGCAGTGTCCCTTTAAGCTAACTGGGGTACCATTTAACATAAGTCTTACGTAAACACCAGCTTGCAGTTCTCTCAGACGTTTAGCATGCTACTTTTTGTGTGAACGCAGCGGGGACTTCCTGGCAGCCTATTGGCCAACAACAGCGGATGCATTGTTGTGGGTTCGGGGGACGTTGGGATCTTTTTCGTATAATGGCATTAGCCTGAGGAGCAGGTGACGTTTGGACTTCGGTCTCCAAGGGCCGGATTGGTGACGCTTTGTGGCGCCACCGTTGCTCCGCCGAAACCATTTCTGCGGGCATAATGAAGCCGGGAGGAGCATCTGGCGTTCGGAGATGGGCGCCCGACATCGACTGTCAATCAGAGCGTTGAGGAGAATGGCGTTTTATTTTCCCAATCTGCACGAGACGCTGCGCAACCATAAAGGCCCAATTAGCCCTGAGGAGGCAGTGGTTCGCTTTCACCAATCACGTTGGGTCCGTATTGATCGCCAGCACCAGTGGGCGGGGGGCACCGCTTTCACCTCGCGCCCGTTGTCTTTGGTCATTTGTGTCACCGATCTTTTTGATTGATTACACTCGGACCATTTTCCATTCTCCTCCTGGATTCTCAGGTCACCTGACTGAATTCCCCAATGCAGCGCCCCCACACCCGGTTTTGTTCTCCGAACCCCAGATGGCATCTGCCCACACATCTGTATTGTCCAGACAGAGCGCCCAAACTATCCCCGAGGGATGTTCCAACGTCCTGGCAGATCTGACCCAAAAAAACCCCGCCCATTTCTCATTACGCAGCTCATTTCAGACCTTTATGTACATTACATACAGTCTAACAACTCGTCCAAAGAGCATGCTTCTCCCAACCGCGTGACGGAAGCTCTCGATAAACCGAGTGGAGGAGTGCTGTAGAGGGGGATGAATGCAGGCAGGGCACATTGAAAGAATCCGCTCAGCAGTCTGGAGTTGTGTAGGTGGATTGGATGGAGGAACAAAGAACATGATGGAGAGGTTTACACATTGAGCGAATGCTCCAAGGGGGGGCTAAAAACCTCTTCTAAAAAACCCCAACAGGCTTAGAAAGCAGCTAGGTCTTATCTGCAAGATGGATTTCAATTGGACTGCTTTATATTATATACTTCTTGACAAGTACACCAAAGAAATATTCTAGATCAGGGGTCATCAAGTAGTTGTCCGTGGTCCAGATGCAAAGTATTTCACTGGATTGGATCCAGTACGTGAAAACAATTGCTAAAGCAGAGCCAGTAAACGTATGAACCAACCTAAACATGAACCGTCATGGCTTCTGGGGCAGGTGAAGATGCAATAATTTAGCTGAAGGAAGCTCACCAGACTTGTCTTGACGCTATCTCCTTTCTGATGAGCAAAGCACGCAACTCTCATTCTTAGCCATGAACTAATCGCTAATGGAAAAGCATTAAAAGGTAATAGTTGTTTATCCAGACCTGTCTAATCAGAAAATTTTATGGAACTGAACCATGATATTTTATGATCTCGGGTATCTCAGATAAGTGTCGTCATCGTGAAGACCGTTACGTCTCAGCATTCTTTCTGGAGCATATGAACGGATCCAAGACTCAAGGCTAATCAAGCGCTAGCTTGTTTGGGCTGAGTTCAGGTTTGGCTCCCTGCGGAGAAACAGAAAGTGACCAAGTCATCGTCAACAAAGTCTCCGATGGGCTTTCCTTCATTCCACTGTAATTAAAAAAAGAGGGCTAATATGGATATTCATTAGCAAGGTTATTGTTATTTTCCTTACTCTCCATCTTGCTAATTTCTCCAATTTGAATATATCCGACTACAAAATGAGAACGTCGCTAATAACGCATGAGGATTTATCGTGAGCAAAACTTGTAAACTAGCCCAAACATTCAGATGAAAGTATTCCTTCAAGCAAGAGAAAAAACCGCACCAGCACCTCTAGAGGTTCACAACTAGCCCATCTTCTCCTCGCTAATTCCTCCGCTCTTTAAGTCTATGTAGAATGTAAATAACAGCCCTGCGCTAGCTGGGGCGTCTTGGTAAAATCTGGCTTCAGATGTTTGACGCTATAGTGGATCTTTAATGGTCTAGGGTGTCCCACAAGGCTGCGAAAAAAAACAAGTGGAGTCATTAGCATGGGGAAGACATCGCGAGGCTGTCTCACAGCACCTCAGCAGCTGTCACGACTCGATTCTACTTAACACTGCGAGCGGAGCAGGGAGGAGAGAGGAGGAAGGGGGGATAAAAGGCAGAAAGCGATGATCTCAGCCGAAAAGAGTCGCTGCGAAGCATGTTATGAAACATTATTTCAGCAACTTACCATGACCGCTAGCGCGGCTTGTATTTTTAAAAGCAGAATATTTCTCAGCAGACATGTTATCCTGGAATTATCACACCACAACTCTATCGGATTCTCAAATCTGACGTGCCAATTAATGAATGAATTTTCTATAATGGCTGTAATGATAGATTTACAGTACAGTAACGATTACATCTTAATACGTTAATGTTTCTATAGTAACGATGACATCACTTTCAGCTCTGCATAACCTCAGGCCAATAGATTAGCAGCTAATAAACAGATTAAAAAAACAGAACATGTTATTATTTGTCGTGTTTATGGTTACGTTTATTTGACCTTCATGGAAGGAGTCTCCGGTGCAACAGAGAACATTCCGGTAAGTGAACACTAGTTTCGCAGATGCCCTCCACCATTAAATGTAAATACAAATGGATTGGAATTGCTGATCATTCCATTGCTGATTATTTTCCCGGTTGTCTTTTCTTCCTTACTTATTCTCAAGAAGAAGAAGAAGAAGAAGACGTCAGCCTTTATTGTCATTCCGCATACATCCGCAGGCCTCCGAGTTGTGAGTTCTGGCGGAGACGTGAGGTTTGACGTGTAAACAGGAACTGTAAACAGAGGCAGGTGCTGGCAGTAAGGCAGGAAAGACGGGAGGCCGTTTTGTTTTTTCATTTGCTCGAACACTGCTTTGCCAGTTGAGGACACACACATTCGCAAAAGCAAATAATGCCATATGCAGCTCAAAGGACAGACGTATGCCCTCATGCACATGCACATAGAAACAATAACAGTGGCAGTGCTTGAGCAAAAACAGCCAGGTAGCTGATACGTGACCACTAATAAGACGTCTTTATTGGACCTCAGAGCTCTACTTAGATATGTAAATATCAGGGATTCCATACACGTCGTCTTGCTTCCATCTGTTCCTCCTGGCATACTGATTTCTGATGGGACGTGGAAACCACGTGGCTGTCCAAGGTGCGGCCATAAACCTGGCCTCGAGGAATGGACATACAGTACATGCGTGTGATTATAGATAGGACAAAAGGAGAGAGACGATCCTTACAGTAAGGAACGAGTGGCTTTGGATCCTGAAGAAACTCCATGAGACATCTGGCTCCTTTAATTAAGAAGTACAGAAGCTGCAGCGGTGGTTACAGATGCTAGACGATTGATAAGCCGCTTAAAAACGCCTGCTCTCGGAGACTTTAATTACCGGAGGTGTAAATTGAGCCGTGTTTAAAGTAATAACACGAAGATGACATCAATATTGCAGTCGGCTCACACACATTACGCCGTCCTTGCTAGAACGAGCACGGCAATTAGCGCTAATTGCGTTGCCGTCTTTCATAGACGAATTGTTTCCGCTCGGTGTTCTTTGGATGGCAAAACAAGGCGAATGGATTCTCGCTTCCGATTGGCCGGAAGGTGTAATATTGCCAATCATGTTGTCGTTTCTGTCTTGAATTCCAGACACTAGACATAATCGAAGACTCAAACAAAAGACAAGGTGTTATTTAAGAAAGGAAACAAAAAAACAGTGTTGGTGCTGTTTTCCACTATGGGAAAGTCTTCAGGACAAATGATGAGCTAAAGGGAAAAAAAGAAAAAAGGATGAGTAGGTTTTATGAGTGGAGGTTTTTTTTTTCTATACTGCCGGGAATGTTTCTCTTGGGCATGCGAGAATGTGTGATAGCGTGGCGCTAACAGACTCACTGGTGGTCTTGATCTTGTCTGACTTGTCATCTTGTGACCTCTCTGGCTCCAGCTCTTTTGCTGTCAGGCCCCACAATGCCCAGCGCTTCTCCTTTGGCATTTTGACGGTGTCAAAATTCAAGAAACTCGTCGGGGTCTGATAAGAACCGTCTCCAAAAATACCACTCAGCAGCCTCGAGAGCCCAACGCGTCTGGAGAAAAG
>JAQMYM010000001.1:21088873-21104977 GCA_030014255.1 Parauchenoglanis ngamensis
GAGCAAAACACTTTTAATTCTGTTGAATTTAATAGCTTATGCGAAACATAAACGTGACTAAATACATTATTGTCAGTTAACATATAAATGTCTATTTCTCAGATTTCATAATATTAATAACAACAATAATAATAATAATTATTATTATTATTACTATTACTATTATTATTGTTGTTGTTGTTGTTTTTGTTGTCGTTAATAAATAGCTCTTTTTTATTTTTGTTTTATATATTTTTACTTAGTTTTTGCTTATTGCCTCACAGCCAGCAGGGGGCCTCATCATGTTTGAGAAAAAAATAATCCAATAATAATAAATACGCTATTTCATACCTTATATTATCACTATTATTATATAAAACAATAAAATATAATAAATATATAAAATGTTCTAGTATATTTAAAACCCCCCAGAGCTGAAGATAGGTCAAGTTAAACACTGATCGAGCCAGTGTTCCTAAATTTTTATGGAACAGTATTCCCCAGTTTAGGGCCGATTTAAGAAAAAACATCTTCCACCGTCTGAGCTGCGAGTGATCCGCAGAATAATAATCAATAAAGCCTGATATGGAGGAAGAAAATAATTTTCTAAAAACATCACATACTTTTTTTATTTGGTCATAGTTACACTGAAACCTTCCTGAAAAACATTCCTACATTCCTGTTGTCACGTATATTATAGTAGCTATAAACAGTTGGTCCCTCACCGGATTCTCTTCTTTTCTTTTATGAAGTTAATACTAAGTTAAGACAAATAAAAAATACAGCTTGTCATGTTACAGAGAAAACGTAAAGCCTGCTATCCTGAAGACTCGTGTCAGAAAACTTAAAGCGCTGACACTCAAGGCTCCTTTCATTCATGTTAAGTAACTATCTCCTTAAAGAGAACTTCATCAAATCAGTGATTGCACATACTTTAATCTGGTCATGAGGAGTGTTTATTGTATAAATGCTATTAACCAATTTGCCAACTTCAGCTATAAATATCACATATTTAATTAACTGAGGGGCCCAAGAACTATGAACACAAATCTGATGTACTTTTATAGATATTTGCTGCTGTTTTGAAAGCGCTGCCTCCTGATCCAAAACCCGCTAGGCCGAATGATCCTTCCAGCAGTCATAAGCATCGTGTTCAGTAAGTAGCCTCTCATTCATCAGTCAGCACACAAACTGTGATCTTTTCCAAAGAGATTTAAGTGCCTACAAGAAAATAAAAAGTAAGTGCATAGGAGGACAATAATGGACATATGGCGCCAAATAAAACACCAGTATCTCTTTTTTCTTTCTGTACCTCTCGCTATCTCCCTCTCTCTCACACTCTTTCTCTCTCACGTCTTGTCAACAGCCTGTTTTTCCTCGAAGCGCTGCAGAGCCCAGGGGTTGTGTTATGACAGAGATTCTTTTGTTTGGATTATGAGACAGCGGCGAGAGGAACAACAGTCCACTGTGCTGTTTTCATTGACAGAGGAACAATATTTTCATAAGGTGTTTCTCATCTCCTTCCGCTGGCCGATCAGAGAGAGACGACTGATTGAGACATGCAGGATCCATTTGCAACCCACACAAACACACTTCCTCGCCCTCCATGTCTTGGACTGCTCTTCGTAAAGCACTCGAAGTGTGCGGTTTGCTCAGAAGAGCATTAGCTAATGCATCTGGTAATTAGCTATAATAAGCAATGGCCAAAGTTAGCATTAAACTCCACAATCGGGATTACGTTTGCATCTGCTTCGTGACATATTCCCACAGATTCATGTTTCCTAATCGGTTTTTCCGAGAGACGAGATGTAGAGGCCAAAGGAGTTGAGGTTTTAATGCTGTTGGCAAACCTGCTACACTTTTTATCCATTTAAGCTCAGGGATTATCATGTAGCAATTATATCTGATTATTTTACTATTTTATAACGGCTATGAATTTTTCAGTAACTGTAGTTAAACTAATTGCAGGAGTGACAAAGTGAGGAATGTAAGTAAGGTTTAAATATAGTTTTTTGTAGCTGCAACTTGCTCTTCATGTAACTGACGCCTTTGGGCTTTAAAGAGATAATCACAAAAACCTGATTGGTGATGCAGTGTGTTGCGATGCCAATCCTGAGCTCAGGTTACCGTTTGAGTAAATTTGGGTTTTCTCTGGGTTCTCAGGTTTCCTCCCTCCTTCCAAAAACATGCCGTCAGGTGGATTAGCAAATGGATACCTCTCTTGAGCCTAGTATTCCCAGGAAAAATCAGTTACTGAAGATGAGTGAATAGATGAATGATTGACAGCTTCATTTGATTACTATTAATCCTGTAAACCTCAGGATTTCACGTGATACGATACGATTTGATTGATTCATTTTAATTCATAAGGCAATGATCTGATATATGACTATACCTATAACTGTGTGTGTGTCAAATTAAAACCTTGAGTAAAAACACCTTAAATCTAGTCTGCTTCCATGCATTATGATATGATTTGGTTTAATTCACTAGCTTCTGATCAACATGTGACCTTTAAAGTTCTAAATCTGAGGTAGACCCACCATTAATTCGCTAATAATGATAAAGATTTTAAATGTAGAGTTACAGCCAAATCACCTTGCAAGCCTTTTTTACACATCAGTTGTTTTGTCATTTTTCAATAATAATCAACTTACAACGGTTGCATTGATTACTTCCTTTTAAAATGATTAAAGAATTTAAATTTCATTAATTGAAATCATCATATCACCGCACCCCTAAATAGACTACTACTAGACTAGTTTGGTTTATTTTGGTTTATTTTTTTCATGCAGCCTGTCCTAGTTTTGCTGTGTTGCTTACACAAGCATTATACTTCAGAAATTGCCTTCAAAGGTCAAAAAAGGCCAACAAAACATTAACAGTCATGCATTTGGCATCTTGTCTGACGACTTGCACGCTTTTCATATTCAGGCTCAGACTCAGGTCAAAGGTCAGCCCTTTAAGCCACTGTGTGTTTTCCATCAAGTGGGTAAATAATATCTAATGAGAAACGAACAATTCATAAAGGGTAAAGGGTAAAGGCTGGCGGTTTATTCTGACCCCAAGAGAGCTCTGCTATCCACATCTTAACATCTTAACACCCGCCTCAGGAAGGCATAATAAGTAAATACTTGTCTTCTGGATGGTGTTGAAAATATGGCTTAGGAAATCCTGCCACCTAGTGGAGAGAAAACTCATAACTACAAACTGAGGTTGTTTTCACAATAATGACATATGATGAATGTTATTCATAGTAAACCCTGCCCAAAAGCAGCATGTGAGCTAGAATATTTCCTGTCCACCAAAAATAAACGGCCATGTTTCTAAAATAGTGACCTACTCCCTGTTCCCTATAAATGTCAAAGTGTACTATTGATATTCTCTACCATCTAGGGTACATTATTCATGGGCACTGGATATTTTTCCTAGCTACAAAATGGCAACTGGCAGTGTGTACTGAATAGATTTCATATTATTATTATTATTATTATTATTATTATTATTATTATTATTATTATGTTCTGAAATCAAGATCAACTTAACCTGAATCAACTTAATATTTAATATCACTAAAAGAAAGAAAATGTGCTGTCTAAACTAAGCATTTACATTTATATACCCATATATAAATTAATCATTATTATTATATTTCATAGAACACATTACAGTAATAATAAACGTAATAATAAAATATATTAAATAGTAAAAAGAGCATTTTGTCAGACACACTGGTTGTGTTTTTTTGTTTTTACACTTTTTTGTTTACCACATAATTCAGTATATGCCATACGTGTTGCTTCATAGTTTTGATGTATTCAGTAATGTTTTACAACGTAGAAAGCAAAAAAAAAAAAAAACCTATGAAAAATAGTAGGGGTGTCCAAACTTTTAACTGGTAGTGCATAACTCAGCATATTACAATTTCGTACTATAACGAGGACATAAAGTATTTGTTCACGGAAATGATGTTACAAATGGTGTTGGGTGGGAAAAAAAATCAAAACAAAACCAAGTCTCCGTAAGTCAAGGTCAGGAAAAACCAGAGTAAAATTTTCGCCCGGGTTTACGACAAAATCGAAAGCATTGATTTGTGGTCTCGGGAACCAAAACGTTACAAAATAATTACAACTTCAAAGTTTTTTTTTTTACATTGTCACCTCAGCAGTAACTGAAGTTAATAAATGTAACATAATATTTGTGCTGTATACGTTTTACTTTTCTTTTTGACTGTGTTTTACTCCTTCACCTTTAACATGTTGGCGGTTTTTTTTTTTGTTTTTTTTTTGCAGTGTAAACATATCTTGGAAATATCAGCCACTTTTGGCTTTCCTGTCCCCTTTATCTTGTCCCCATTTCAGTCACCGCACCTTTGAAAAAAATACCCACACAATAGGTGTCTATGTGTGTGTGTGTGTGTGTGTGTGTGTTTGTGTGGGAGTAGTAGCTTATGGTATGTTATCTCCCTCTTCAGCAATATATATAAGACAGCAGCAGACGCGTTTGTCTCTAGTTCGCTTTTCATCATGTCTCTGAAAGTATCGCTGACCGCCGTCTTCGCCGGATGCTGGCTGTTGTGCATGTTTTGTCTGACAGTAGACGCCTGTAAGTATCTTTAATTTTCAACTTTTAGATTTGTAAATACTTGAAAATGTTGTCCTGCGTTAGTCATGCTAGAAGGTTATATGTTATATATGTTATATATGTATATACTATATATATATATATAGGTATTGTTTGCTGTTGTACCTGAAAGGTCGCAAAGGTCACGAGATTTAATGCGCATCTGTTTAATGTGAGCTTATACAGATTTTGCCACTTGCTAAAGTTTTACCACTAATACTTCTTAATAAACAGATAGCAATCCGTTTATTATTAACAGTAACTGCTGTCGGTTTAGGAGTAGGATGAATAGCACTATATGAGGACATTGTGAGAATAAATAGTTTTTGTAGCTTTGCCCCCTTTAACCCCTTTTAGCCGTCTTTTTTTTTTATTTGATCAATTAAATTAATTAATTAATTAATTAGCACTTTTTATGATTTGTTAAAAAAACTTAAATACAAAACATCAGTGATTAGCGATTGAAGCAATTTTTCTTTGAATTGTCATCAAATTAAAACGTGAGAATTTCAGACGAATGTAAAATCGGTATTTTTGTTTGTTTGTTTCGCACTGGGTTGTTCTGAGAGTTAAAATGGCCTGAAAATCATTTAATACATAATAGCTACATTTTTTCAAATAATTTTGTCATAAGTGATTCATCCAGTTTGAAGGTGTAAATAATAATATTTGTTGAATTGTTGGTTTACAGTAGTATAAGTAGTTTTCTTTAAAAGATTTTGCCAGGGTGCTGTATTTATGCACAGAAGTATACAATAATAACGTTGAATGTGTGTGTGACGCTAGATGGTCCGCAGAACCTTGCCTGCTGCGTCAAGTACACTCGCATACCACTGGAGTTCAATCAGATCAAAGGTTACGCGGAGCAGAGTTCCCGCGAGGTGTGCCGCATCGACGCCATCATGTGAGTCATCTCACCACAACGTGCCGCCAACCATTACCCACAATGCAGTGTGGTTACACCTCCTTCATACATACACTCACTCAAATGACCAACCTTACCCTACTAGGCCTAATGCTGGAGTAGTGTTTACATAATATGATACAATACTAATATTATCTTATTAAAGTACTAGTAAACAAATAAATCATGTTCTTTTTCCAGATTCCTTACAAAGCGTAACAAGAAAGTGTGTGCAAATGGAAATGACGAGTGGGTGCGCAACATCCTGGCACGTCTCAGGTAATGGATTTCTCAAGCATTCTTGTCCCAAATTGGTTAGAAAGTATATAGTAAGTTTGACAGTTTGAAAACTACACTCCGTGGACTGTTTGAGTAAACAGGAAGCACTTCCTGCCCATAGTGACGCTAACTTGTTGATTTCGTTGCAGCGCTAAAATGAAAAGAATGTCGCAGCAACCTTCTAACCAGGTCAACCACACCTCAGGTTGGAATGGCACCGCAAGAGAGTGAACGTCTCTTCACGTGACTGTCTGCTTTCTATAATTTCTTTATCAAAAAGTCAAATGCTATTGTTAATCTTTTGTCCCGTACTGTCCATATATAATGCAAACGATCAATAAAACTTGTTTTTTTTTTTTCAAACCAATATAAACTGTTGACTTTTGTTGCTACAGCAGTGCGATATTGTCTTACGCTATAACATTTGAAACTGTGCAGAATTTCAACAACCAAAAACAGCTACGTTGACACTGTTATTAATACAACCTGTCATCCGATTCCAGAATAAAACAAATATCTGAAACATATCTATAGCACCGTTGTCGTTCTTTAATCCACTGACTGTATCTTCAACCAAAACGAATGCCTTCACAATAAAAACTGCATAAATTGAACCTTGCTTGGCTCAAAAGACACCTCATGCCTGGCTGTGAGGTCTGAATCTTCCAGGAAGTCCTTGTGTATATATATTGGAATTAAAATACCAATAAACTGTAAAATATTCCAATATACTATCAAGATCTACAGTCTGAACATGTCGGACAGATCAGAAATCCAGGTGTGATGGTGGTGTGTCTGCAAACTTTCGAGTAGTGTGACGTGATATTCTGCCCTCGCATCGCAAGTAAGCGCTATTGTTCTAAGAGCTTAACTTTACCTTCCTTGGAAATTTACACTGATGACTCTCAGGCCTCATACTCTTGCGTAATCTTGGAGGAAATGGTAGAGAAGGTTGAAGACTATGTGCTAATAACAGTATTCAACTGGGAAGAACTTTGTTATCAATCCAAGCTGTAATATAGACACATTTGCAATGGTATAGTGCAAGGTACCGAACACGACCGGACATCCTGTTTCAGGAAAATAATCACTGATGCTTATCATGTCCTTCTGTCATTCAGAGCATTTCCTTCACCTCACGGATGAGTTTCTCTTGATTAATATTTGATGTAGCACAAAATAGGTGCTTGTTGTTAGGTGTTAGGGGGTAGTTGGCGCAATAATGGCCTCCATTATAAAAAGCCATGACATATTCTTTTTGGACATACCTAGAAATGTGAGCTTTTAATAATTTATATTGCAAATTATGCCTTACGACACTTAAAAAGCATTAAAATGTATTGAATTTAAAAATAACCATAGTTTGGCATCTATCGTGGGGTGACAAAAGCATCACAACAGATCCTAAGCCCCGCCCCAACGTCCTGACTAGGTCAAATTTCTAAAAAATAAAAAACGAAAAAAACAACCAGAGTAGCATCGTGTGCTAGCTATTACAAGATATGATGATGTCAGTTATCTAGATCTAGCGCATTAAATGTTACACAAGTTAATGACACTGGGTTGTGTGTGGATTGCCTCAGAATCTTGCCAGATTTCCTGATATTCGGTTAAAGGTCAACTGGCAAGAATTTGGGCGAGAACAAGGTGAAAAACGTGCACAATTTCCACAAATTCATCCACAACAGTTTGGTAGCTATCGCTAACTTCATTAAGATGTTCATTAGCTTGCTAGTTATCCCTGGTCACCTCACGGATGGGCCGCTTCCTGTAACGGACCATGTCATGACAGTAGGTCAGAATTAAAACTCTTAATATTAATACTGTTAATGTTAATATTAGCTCTTGTTCTTTTACTGTTAATATTAGCTACTGTTCATAATGTCAATTAGGTACTGTTTGTAATACTGTTAATGCTAGCTACTGTTCTTAATGTTACTGTTAATATTAACTATTGTTCTTTTGCTGTTAACATTAGCTACTGTTCTTCATGTTACTTGTAAAGTTAGCTATTGTTCTTAATGTTACTGTTAATAATATTAGCTACTGTTCTTAATGTTAGCTACTGTTCATGAAGTAAATTATCATCTGTTTGTAATACTATTAAGGTTAGCTACTGTTGCTAATTCTACTACTAATGCTAGCTGTTGCGCTTAATGTCAGTAACATTATTATACTATATATAACTATATACAGTAACATTATTATATAGCATTGCTCTTAATGTCAGTAACATTAAGAACAATAGCTAGCATTAATAGTAGAATGTATTCTTATTGTTGCTGTTAATTTTAGCTACTGTTCAAAAAGTAAATTATCTTCTCTTTGTAATACTGCTAATGTTGGCTACTTATTAATTTTACTATTAATGATACTTAATGTTACTGTTAATCTTAGCTACTGTTTTTAATGTTATTGGTAATATTAGCCTCTGTTTAATGTTGTTGTTTGATGCTAACCACGTACCATTATATATTACATAACTATGTCAAGTTACAGTATGTCTATCAGGCACTTCCACTGGCTTAGTAACAAAAGTGGTAAAACTACATACTTGGCAACCCTGTTTTAACTAGATTTAACTCATTATAATTTATCAACTGTATATTTATTTATTGTAAATTAATATATATATAACAGTTATGGGACGGTTGTAACGAAAGATTATTATAGCACTTTCAATTTTTGTGATCAGGAACAAGCTAACAATCACATAATTCACTCTTAATTTAACTTAAGTAACCCATTGATTAATGACACCCTTTATTTATTACCCTGAATAGTGTACCCCTATTTTGTGTGTATACTCAGCTCAAGCGAGAAAAGAATACAGCCAGACGTATATTTTTTTTAAATGAAGATCTATTACACTTTTGCCAATAGCATTCTTAAAACATTTCAACTCATGGTGAAGTACTTTTATGCATGGATTCATATTATGGTGCAGCTGTAGTGGTTTGCAACTTCCTGTTTTTCCTATGAGGAAAATAAAAAAAAAATACAGACTGTGAATATTTTTTGCAAAAGGGAACTTAACTTAAAGCTCGACATAATGAACACAGACGTACAAAGAACAAAAGACACATATTGTTTTCAAATATTTTCTTTTATAAGCATTAGGTTTAGAGAACTTACTGTATGGCCTGAAGTCGCCTGAGCTCTCTGAGCGTCTCCTTGACCCAGTTCTCTCTCCAGTGGCTACATACAGCACCTTCAGATGTGTAAAAGCTGCAGGAAGAAGAGTTTAACAGCCAAAAATGAGTAAATATGCATGTGCCCATTCCGTACAGCCACACATATTGAGATGTTGGGGTATTTTGTGGTACTTACATGACTGCTTTGACACACGGAGGTCTTGTTTGCTGAAGTCTGAAGCCTGTTATGGGCGCGGTGATCATTTCGGAGGAAACCTCCCTGCAGCACATGGACTCTCTCTGAGCTGAGATGAAAAGAACGAAAAGTTAGTTCTTTTAACCGTATCTACACCAGTATATTGTGGAAAAGCTTGTGAAATAGAAATGCCTGTACTTACTTGCTAGTGTAATAGCAATGCTGGAGAAGAAGGCGATGACAGCGAGACTTTGCATCTTCTGGCTGAAAAGCATGTTGCAGTCGTTTCCCAGCGGTCCTTTAGGGTTGAATGTGCGGAGTGTTCTGGCTTTTCATGCTCCGTGATCATGTGAAATACTAAAAAACAAAAAAAACAGGAACTCTAGATGAGGGCTACCGGAGAAGTTCACCCTCACGAATTCTTTATGGAGAAGTCTTGAGTCAGCAGAATGTGTAGTTGAAGTGAAACAACTTTGAGTTTCATTGCTATAAAAGCAGCAGCCCAGTCGCTGAGGAGGGAAAAAGCAAAGTTTTGACTTTGCTCAAGTCATATGCCTATCCATATAAAACAAATCTACTTTGTCTTTGTGTGTTAATTCAAAAATTGTTAAATATGGTGCGTTGCTCAAGCATTGTTCGCACTGTTCGCAGTGTGACAGGCCATGTTGATATGGCGTCACGCAGTAAAACAGGGTAGCTCAGAAGACTGCCAAGTCGACAAGTTGATATTGCAAGATGGCTTTTACCATTTGTAGGCAGCATTAGCGCTTAACATCTGAGTAATGATGAAAAGGCAATTGCAGAATTCGGTGAGCAACGGGTGTGGTGTTAAAGGAAAATAAAATGGTCACGAGACACATAAAAGCTATAGAGTTGATTCGTTTCCAGTAAAAGCAGATACGTATATTCCTGGAATAGAAAGAGAACATGACGTGTAATGATGATGATCACCTCTGACCAAGTGTAAAAACACAGCAAAGTGATGCACTGAATTTATTTGAATGATTCATTTATTTATTTATTCAGACCAAGGTAAAACGTTCTGGGCATAATTCTAAAAGATAACTCACCACCCAAAGAACACCATAGCCACAGCGAAGCATGAAGAAGCTATGAAGCTTCTTTTCAGCTGGAGAATCATGAATACCTCCAAATACAAACCTATTTTGGCCCAAAAACCAGCACGACTCTCTTAGACAGCTGAAAATGAAGAACAAATTTCAACATGATATTGAGCCAAAGCACAAATCCAAGCCGACAAAGGAATGGCTTGAAAAGAATATCAGAGTTTTGGAATGGCAAAGTAAAGTGGTTGGAGAACGAATATGAGCCATTAGGGAGTAGAGGGCTTTAAATCATGTTGATCTGTAGTATGTAATTGTAGCATTGTTGAAAAAAGGCACCGCACTTCTGTGGATGTAGCCTCCGATCTATTTTGTAGCAAGCCGTGATGCAGCTCTTATGAGTAACCCTCAAAGACGTCTTCTTATATAACTAAACATTTTGGGCTGAGGGAGAAAACAAAGCATTCATCACAATGCCAAAAAATTTGCTGTGCGCCTTTCTGCATGGCAAATAAACAAACAAACAAAAAAAAAGCCGAGAGACAGAACCGAGTAGGAGAACACGTTGGTCGCAAACCATCTGGCGGCAGGATGAGATCAGTCACCTTTGGAATCTGATCTCAAAATGTGTATGTTTGTAGTCAGCGCTTTGTTACAGCTAACGTTAATGTTAAGTTTGCAGTGTTTGATTGTTTCAAGAACGCCATGAATGTTGGATTAATCCTTAGAAGTCAAGTGAACTACCTACCACGTTTATCCTGAGCTTTGCAAACTGAGTAGCTTTCCTCGCAGCACATTTTTCAACAGCTAACAAACATACAGTCTATGCCTACCACATAGCATTGGTTATATCTTCCTGGCTCCTTCCTTCAGTTAAAAATGTACTTCCATGTTTTAAACTGTCTTGCTGTAGGTTTAAGAATGAGGATATAAATCACCCATACTACACACCCTTGTTGTTCCCCAATAGAAGGTCTGCTGCAGCTACAAATCTAAAAAGGCCATGATGCAGGAGGAAACCTGAGCATCTGCAGTTTCAGTCTCAGCCTGAAGCCGTCAGTTCTACTCCCACAGCCTAACCAGAAACCCCAGTACCACCTCCTCCAGATTGGCAACTTCATCTGTAAGAATTGGCCCAACCAGAAGGTCTAATCCCTCCTCAGGATGTTGACCATGATTTAGAGAGACAGCAGCTTAATGAGGAAATACACAGTTTAAGGAAAGACAGGGATGAGGCCAGGAAGGGGTGGGATCAAGTTGTCAGACAATTGAAATTATCCTCAAACAGTGTGAGGCAATGACGTCAAATGTAAAATCATGACAGGCCTGTCAGGGGCAGTGTTTGGCACCCTACATCAATACCTGGTACAGTTTGGACAGTCAAGGCCACTAGCAACACAAGACCAACTCTTCATTACTTTGGTTAAACTACGGTGGAACCCATCAACCGATTTGATGTGTGGTTTATTGGACTCACGTTGGAACACCGCAACTTTCTTGATATATTTTCCCGATGGCTGGATCTGATGCACGCCAAGATCTCGTTTTTGATTGCACAGGTCCCACCATGCTGGAGATCAGGTAAGATTTTACCTTGGAATTTTGTTCATGTCTTATATACACTGTTGATCTTTTCATATTCACACTCTTGCCAATATATATAAATATCAATATATTTATTAATATATCCCATCCCTACAACAACCCACATCACTGCCTGCATTTTTTCCTAAGCTGAGTACACTTGTACTTGAACACTCATAGTCCTCATGTTTGACTTGCCAGGCTTCAATTCACAGATATGTTTTGATGGAATGTCAGTGTAGTAACCGTATATTTATATTGTTTATTTCAGATCCTTGCAGACAGAGGCTTCACTTTGAAGGACGACTTTGCTGTCTGGGTGCCCAACTCATTACTCCGTCTTTCACTCGGGGACGAAAACAGCTGTCGGCAGAAGCTACGTCAAATTCTCGTGTGACTTCAAACATCAGAATTCACGTTGGTACTGTAGGTGCTACCGAGTCAGCAATCAGCTCTCCATTGCTTAAGGAATCAGACATTATGTTAGTTTTAATGGTTTTATTGTACGCAAAGTAACAGAAGAGCTGTACCAACAAATATCTGATCTGTTTCCTGCAGATAGAAGGATCGGTGCCCTGCAGATGGCCTAGTTCCTCTGCGCCTGGTGAAGAGCCTGAGGGATGAGAGACAAAAGAGAGAAGAGGCCATGATTGACAGAATTGTACATGTCTGTGCAGCATTAATGAACATGTCTGGCAGGATAAAATAAACGTACCAGAATTTAATAGGCCAAGCCTCAGGGCAAAATACATTTTGTATTTTCAACCTGTACTACTTCAGCTTATGTTTAAGTTGTTTTTCCCACTCATTCTTGCAGTCGGACTGTACCATTACCTTTCCACAGGTCTGTGATTTACCTCAGTAATCATATCTATAGTAATATACCTTACCAGGCGATTCCATCAGATAGCAGAAGATATCTGACTATGACACTTCGGGCATATCATAAGACATGGACAACAATCCAAGCCGACTCTATTTAATTTTTGAATGTAGTGTTATTTGTCCAGCGACAGCAATGAGTCCATGTAAAACATGAAAGCTTGCTGACATCAGCATCTGAGTTTAAAAACAGCACTTTTCACAGCAATGCAAGATTGTTTTCCCTAACGCAGACTCCGCCCACACCACGACTGTATCCATGATGGATATTCCTGTCAATCTCGATTTTAAGCCGTTTCTAATGAACAAATCTATTCTGCAATCACTTCACTTCACTTCTAAATAGTCCAGGGGTGCTTTTTTCCAGGCCCTAACCCTAACCCTAACCCTAACCCTATGGTTTGAAGAAGTCAAAGTAGTAAAAGTGACTTTCTGTGATGGAGTATAACTTGGAGTGCAACACAACACTATGTGACATACTACGTACCTCAGATGCATACAATCCTGAATGACTGCCTTGTTTGTTGGTTGGCCCATAGCTTTATTATGGGGAAATTAGACTTGTTTTTCTTAAATCGTTAACCATCAGTCATAATAAGTGAACTTTTTTGGCATTTCTGAAGTGAAAAAAAAAGGTCACTAGTTTTTGCTTCTAAACGTGATAAAAAAAACAACCTCTTTTTTAGTTTTGTTCAAAAATGTTAGATTTTTTTATGATGAAAATTAATTAATTATCACGTATCAATTTAGATTGCCAGGTCCATCAGGGAACTCAGACAAAACAAACAAGAACTATGATGGCATCATCTGCTTTTGCCACCTAACTTTTCATTTGTTCAACTGTATAAACAAAGTTAACGCATGAAAAAAAGAGTAATAATACAAAACATGCTGTAAAAGAACCTTTATTTGTGCTGAGTCACAGTCTTCCAAATTGATAAGTTAAACAATATAAATAAATTATGTAAACATTTGTGCTAGAGCTAAATTATTTGTCATATACTTGAAAAATCAATTTCATTCCAGACAAAAATGCAAAACAAATAAATAAGTCGGGTTCTTTCAAATGGATAAACTTAAATAAATAATTCATGGAAAAGAACGAAGAACAAATTTTTTAATTGTTTGAAGTGGTATTGTAGCTGGAGGTGGAGCCAGCCGTCTGGGGTGCGATCGTCGTAGTGCTCGTCTTCAGGATTTTCCTGTGAGAAACATCGCAATACATTCGTAATGTTAAAGTTTAGAAAAACAACAACAACAAAAAAAAAACAAAAAATAATTGTTAGTATTGAAGCACTTACTCTTTGGCCTGAAGTCGTCTGAGCTCTATGACCTTGTTCTTGACCCAGTTCTCTCTCCAGTGGCTGCAAACGGCACCTTCGGCTGTGTAAAAGCTGCAGAAAGACGAGTTTTCGGAGGAGCGAGTGAGCATGCATGCGGGGCTAAGACACGATACATCCATAAATGTGTTTAGTCTGTTAAGATCACTTACATGACTGCTTTGACACATGGAGGTCTTGGTTGCTGAACTCTGAAGCCTGTTATGGGCACGGTGATCTTTTTGGAGGAAACCTCCTTGCAGCACACGGACACTTTCTCAGCTGATACGATGGGGAAAAAAAGATGAAATGTTGATTATTTTAACATATCTATAAACGTGTAGTTTATTATTAACCATACTTACAGCAATACAGTGTATTTTAAATCATATTAAGTAAAACTGAAATTTTGACTTACCTGCTGCTGCGATTGCGATGCAGACAAAGAAGGCGATAAAAGCAAGGCTTCGCATCTTCCGGCTGAAATACATGTTGCAGTTGTTTCTCCCGTGCCCTTTACTAAAGCAGAGCTGAATGAATGTGCGAGTGTTGCTTTGTGAACGTCTTATATACTTAAGAAAACAGGAAGAAGTGATCATGCTACACGATGAGTTCATCCCCTTGGACATTCCTTTCAGAGAAATCTCTCTCTCTTTCTCTCTGAGTCTTACATCTTTCGTCAGCAACTTTCCTGTCCAAGTGACACAATTTTGTGCTTTAGCATTACAGCAGCATCAGCTGCACACGAGGATTTCACTGAAAAAAGAAGAAGGTTTTCCGTCATCATGTGAAGTGTGACAGTCTGCTGCCGTCTGTTAGGAAAGACCCTTGAGTCAATAGCGCCTTACTTCTCTTTACTAGATGATTCGTTTGCTGAAAGGTTGATGATGATGCTGTTGTATGGAAAATGTGAAAAAAAAAAAAAAGAGTTGATTTGACTAATATTCCGGTTTTTTTTCACACTAACACATATTTCCCAATACTGTGTTCATCACTGTGTTTTCACTAAAATTATTGGAATGCTTCATACATGCCTCAAATTCAACCATCGAAACACAGGAAAAATATCATTGGCATTAACATGGGTACTGGGTTGTAAGTGGTCAGTGAAGTACAGACGTGTTTGGGCTCTGATGTGTGTCAAAGACACTGTTATCCTATCACTCAAACTACATTTGGAGGTGGTCTGGGGAGCATCAGAAAAATATGTAATCCCTGCGTTAATGGCAGAGATAAAAGCAGCCCACACAGGCACCGTGGTGCTTGAAAGTTTGTGAACCCTTTAGAATGTTCTATATTTCTGCTTAAATATGACCTGAAACAGCATCAGATTTTCATAAAGAGAACCCAATTAAATGACAGAAACTCACAAACTCACTTATTTATTGAGGAAAATGATCCAATATTACATATCTGTAAGTCGCAAAAGTATTTGACTCTTTAGGATTAGCGGTTAATTCGAAGGTGAAATTAGAGGTGTGAGTGGGCATCCTGTTTTATTTAAAGAACAGAGATCAATCAAAGTTTTTTTTTCCGAGTTCAGAGCGCATCAGGACAAAAGGAGTGGACATAAGAAAATGTCTATGATGGCTGATTCGCTGGAATGGCCGAGCTGCGTTATTGGAAGATTCAGCACAGGTCGCAGTTTTTGGTATCACTTCATCATTTTGTCACCTACGCGAGCTTTGCTTTTATAGATTTTTTTTCTGGCTATCGCTAAATGTAAATCAGCTGTGTCACGAAGGCACTTTGTAATTTGAGGCTGAATGGATTTATCATTATATACACAAGTACGATTTCAAACAATCAGTAGCCGGGTTTCCATCGTGGTTTTGCGCAAAAGAGAAGCGAAATTTTTTAAAGTTTTAGCAGTCTGTGTTTCCATAAAGTGATGTTCTGCAATTAAAGCTGGGCTTATGCTCTTACAGAGTGCTCTTTTTTTCCCGTAAGGTAGCATTTCCATTTGATCTTCAAGTCATGTCATGTGACTTAAATGCAAAAAAAAATTTAAAACATTTATGTATTTAATGTACAATGTACATAATGTATTCACATTGTGTTTACATCCATCCATCCATTATCTATAGCGCTTTATCCATCTGGGTCGCGGGGAAGCTGGAGCCAATCCCAGCATCTTGGG
>JAQMYM010000001.1:21136064-21171093 GCA_030014255.1 Parauchenoglanis ngamensis
AGAGAGAGAGAGAGAGAGAGAGAGAGATGGGGAAGGGGATGACGAGAAAAGACAAAGCAAAAAAGAAAGAGGGATGAGAAAGGGAAGATAAAAAAAGAAAGGAGGAATGAAGGCAGAGAACGAGTGACAGGGACATAAGGCTGAAATGGAAAGATCAATTGAGAGAGAGAAAGAGATGTAAGATAAAGGGAAACAGATTGAAGGACAAGAGCGAGAGAGAGAGAGAGAGAGACAATGAAAAGGGATGATAGAAAAGATAAGAAAGCAAGGCAGAGACGGAGAGAGGGCAAAATAAAGGAAGGCGAGTGAAATGAAAAGAACGAAATGGCGAAGCCAGACAGAGTAAAGGAACATGAGAGAAAGAGATATGTAGGTCAAAAGAGATTAGAAGCACTGAAGAGAAAAGGAAAGAGAGACGTACGGAGGGACATGTACGGCAAATAGAAACCCATAGTGCGACAGGAAGGAGAGAAAGGGAATGTACGGAGAATTATAAAGAAACTGGGAAGCGAGAGAGAGTGTTTCTTTCATCCCCATGGAATTCTCTTCACTCTCCTTCTTCAAGCCGAAAGAAAAGAGTGGATTTGCGATGAGAGGATAAAGAGTAAAAAAGCGTCATAAAAAAAAAAAAATGACGCAAGAAGCAGGAAATGGATTCATTATTGAGTCAACACATCTTTACACACACTGCGAGATCAAAAAAAAAGAGAGATATTCATTCCACGAAGATCGGTTTGCTTTCGCGATGGTAGATCCCAAATCAAATCAGTCTGCATTGGAGGAGCCATTCTTACTCTTCCGAATGATTGGTTCGTTGGCTCATGCTTTGTGCTTAAGGATAGAGAAAAATAAAACAGAGAATTGGACAATTGTTTCAGCCCTTAAGCTAAATTTAATATAATTTAAAGGTAAGTAAGTAGCCCAAATGCGCAAGACGAGCAGATTTCATGTCCCAGGTATACTTTCCACCAATATAACACATTAAGTCAGAGTTAACTTTGGTGCTTGGACCCCTAACTTGGGTTAGGGTTTGGGAGTATCTTTATTTATTTATTTATTTTTAGGTATAACTTTGATTTAGGTATAAAATGGAGCTGTATCTACGAATCCTCCCTCCCTGCTGTAAAAAATGTGTAACATCCGGCTTCCTTGTTTCATTTTTAGAGAGGACTCTAAAAGTCTACAGTCCTGACTCTACAGTCAGGAACATAATCTCGTATCAGGCTTCTGGCTCTTTAGGAAAGCGCTACTCATCCATCCTCAGGAAAAGAGAGAGGACAGAATGAGCGGTGGTGGCTGAGATTGGTTGGACACCGAGGCCCAATATAAAGAAAGGATCATCACTCTGTGAAATTGGATGGGGGCTGTCCATGGGGGACTTTGACTAATATTAGGCATCCTTTATTAAACAGGATACGGCCTGATTTGTTCATAAATCCATTTTTTTTAAAAAACAAAAGAGCGTTTATTTAAGAAACGTAAAATCGAGACTTACCAAGTTTGTGTATAAGGAAATCGCTAATGACAAAAATGGCTGATCTGAGCTAAAACAGTTTTAGCTTGCCTCCAATTGGCCTGTTGATTGCGTATATCTAAACAAATATATATATTACGTGGTGCAATACCGTGGAAATGGCGAGGGCGGTACACTATTCACCAACGCACCAAACGACGCCTTTGCACGTCAAAAGACACGTTGTCATGACGTGATTGATTCAACAGCCCGATATATCATCTATGCTTATGATGTTTCTCAAGATACACCGCCCACAAGCAACGTTCTGGTCCGAGAAAATCGACTATGCTTTTCGTAAACCGAAAATCCAGCCCTGTTTCAAAATCATACGATTGTTTACCTGCCGGGATTCTAATCAATAGCCGTTCCTGGAAGTCAGTGTTAACGTAATGGAAGTGCATTAGGCCAAACTGCTGCATAATTCTTCCGCTCCCATTAATAGATAACAAAAGTGTACGCGATAAAATCTGGGAAAAAAGTGCACTAAGGAATCTGTTATCTTCGTATAACAGTCTTTGCACATCTGGATTGTATGTAGGAAAAACTCCCAGATTTATCCTGATGCACCCGTGGCTCTTGTTAGGCAGTAAAAGAGTGACATTTTATGCTCAAGTCTCGTAATTGCTTCATCGGATAACCTCACATGGACAACGTTAGATTTGAACTGTTCCTGTGATCTTTTACTTGTCCCAGGACTCTCATTCATAATCTCCCCGCACTAAATAGCCTTTCAACACGTTTAGTACTGTTTAAAAGAGTGATGATTCATAATTTTCCGGTGTGACCCAGAAGAGGATGGGTTCCATGTTTGAGTCTCGAAGGTTCATCCTCATGTGGTCTCAGGGAGGTTTTCCCTTGCCTCGGGTTCATTCATCACGGATCTAAATCTGCATCTGGATTTCTGTAAAGCTGGTTTGTCTATTGTAAAAGTCTAGACTTGAATTGACTTGATTGTAAATAACTTGGTTAGCATTTTCAGCCCTACTTCTTTGCTGCGTAGATGGAATTTCCTTTCATTCTGAAATATTTGTAGGACCAAAGACAAGTTCTTTTTATATATGAGTCCGTTTTTATTGAAGATGAATCGATACTCAAAAAAATACCAACATCCGATCCCCGCGATATTATGTAACGTAAGCCAAGTATTTTCGTGCTGTTGAACTGAAGATGAAATCCAGCTATCTGGATGTATTTCATGATTAATGATGCATGAAGCATGAAAAATGGCCTTCCTACTCATTCCAAGGTCTAGCTAGCGAATCCACATTATTTACAACCAACTAGCTAACGTCGACTGAGCAGCCTACGTGTGTAAACGTCCTAGCGTGTGTTTATGTAAACATAAACAGTGCTCAATAAAATGTTTCGTGAAGTCGCTGATCGATTGGTATCGACGACAAACATACTCGTACTCAGTACGAAAAGTAGTATTGCGGTAGCATCGGAGTACGCACTGACGGAAAACATATCTATGACCATATAGTCTGCTATGATTTATTAGTGACGCGCCGAAAGGGTTAACGTAGGTTAAGACAGATTCCACATACACACATTCAGGAAGGATACTCTATCTCCAGCTGCTTCCAGCTCTTTTCATCACGCTCAACATGGAGGCAGCATGAACGCGTGTCTCGCCGGGTGAAGAATTGCAGGCGGTGCGGAGGAAACTATTTATGAAACATGAATCACCGTTCATTAATCTTTTACAAACACGCCGCTGTCGTTATAAATCAAACCGGGGCACCACACACACACGCGCACACTCTTTTGTTCGGCAGCATGTCGTAAATCAAAATCTCAACTTGTTCTCTTTGTTTCCTCCACTCGCTCCTTTTTTTTGTAAATGCTATTCTTTCTTCCGTAACTGTATGTTTATGTAAATTTCTTGTCTTCGATGTCGATCTCTTCTGAACAACACCAAACAATTTAACGTTGTCAGGCAGTCGTTGATTCTAACGCAGTACACTTTCCGTCAACACGTCCGCTCCGAAATCCTGCCGAGTTAGCTCAGCTCCTGCTAGCGTTCATCTGAGTTTGTATGTTTTGGCGTTTTACGCATTGTAGAGGAGTGTGCGTTTGCGCGCACGTGAGCATGACTCGAGCCTGACCGCGCTGCACCCGTCAACTCTGCTCGGGTCCTGAGTGTGGACAGAAACATCTGCAGATGGGAGCTAATGAAAAATTGATGCCGCATGGTGCCAAGACCTTAATTACCCTGGAATGCAGAACAGACTGGGAAAACATAGTTCAGAGCCTCAGGACAAGGAGTAGGGGAGTGTGTCTGTGTTGAAAGAGGAGCCTTTTATAACACTCTGAGTCTCTAATCACATTCCTATATACATTTCCTTACATGACCTCCACAACTGCTTCAGGTTCCCTTAATACTCCTGGTGCTGAAAGCTAGGGTGCGAGCCAGGGCTTGTTTTCACACAAACACACATGCTTTGCAAATGCAAGTCGGTCCTCGAATGGTTTGTTATTGAAAGACTCCCAGAGCAGTAGTTTCTCCTGGCGATTTTCCCCCAGGGGGAGGAAAATTGAAAATTGAAAACTTGAGTTTACCAGGGAGTAATTGAGCACAAGCTAGAAAAACAATTGCAAATGTTGATGCCAATGACATCGAGTTCAATTGAATTAAAATTGTTTCCTGTTTCTCTCGCTCCGTAGTCACGTTACTGGACTCGATGTCTGCTCTGGGGGACCTCGGATGGGAGGCGTATCCAGCAGAAGGGGTGAGTAACCAAACAATCAATAGCTCAATAAACGTTAACCCTGTTCATGTGTG
This sequence comes from Parauchenoglanis ngamensis, assembly GCA_030014255.1. Taxonomy (NCBI): domain Eukaryota; kingdom Metazoa; phylum Chordata; class Actinopteri; order Siluriformes; family Auchenoglanididae; genus Parauchenoglanis; species Parauchenoglanis ngamensis. The sequence goes on from JAQMYM010000001.1 coordinate 21,140,366, forward strand.
TTCATCTGTATGCCGCTGCCAGTTACCTTACACTCGCACGTATCAGCGAAAACCCTTTGTTGTTACACAATGTCGCAGTTTGGTCCCTGGTACGCTCCTGCAAGCCTCACACATACTGTAATGCTTGCTATTTAGACATTTAAAGCCTGCCAATAGTAAAAAATGCTGTAGATGTAGCATTCTATGAAGACCAGTCACTGAGTTATTGAGCTGTTGATGGACGAGAGCTTCCGTGCCGCACACTCTCCAGAATCAACGATTTCTTCTCCTATTTTTTTTTAATTACTGGACTCCTGGTGAAAATGAACGGTTGTACAATACCAAATATGCACTGCTTCGCCATACAAGCCAATAGGCGGTAGTTCAATTAGTGACAACTTTGATGACAAAACTATGATGTGTTTCATAAACGTGCATAAAACCGGATCTGTACCATTTTATGTCCAAATTCCTTCCTTCCAATGGAAAACATAGTTGTCCAAGACTCATAATCACACCAAAAATGCAATACATCAACAGAACAAATTCCAGCAGGAAGTCAAGCTCCACCTACTCGTGAATATTTATGAGCAAGTCAAAAGTGCATTGTGTAGAAACTGTGTTCTGAAGTTTCCTACATATGCGCTGCGTGTGTATGCGTCTGCGAGTCAAGGTCATGAATAGGATTTCCACAGAGAGCCAGAGTTTAAATAGCTAACTTGTATTTTCAACCGAAGTGATGGTTAGGCTTAGTGGTATGGCCAGACGCAGTTCCCTTCATATTTGGCTAAGAAGCTAAGATTAAGTTCTCTTAAATCACAACATAATCCTTTGTGTGTAAAAGAGAGAGAGAAGGATAAAGAGAAGAGAGGAGAGCTGCTTCGTCTCTCCCTTTATATGATGCACCCGGCACGGGCTAAAAATAATCAAGTTAGCGAAAGTCAAACTGGGCTTTAAAGGAAATCAATCTTCAGGATTTCACAGCCGCCTGTTTTAATGATTTATCAGAGCAGCCAGGAGCTGGATCGGATCTCCGTACTTGTTTCACAAACAGACAAATACACAGCAATTTATTTACACCCCTGCCAGTATTCAACCGGATTTTCTTCTACAGCAGCAGGACCAAATTTTTGTAACCAAAGCTGGGCTTACATAATGCTAACATAATAATGTACATGTTATCTAACTGGCTATTATTTAGGCGCAAATTTGATTCAGCCATCCATGTCCAAAAGAGCTGTGAGCTACAGTGACATTTAGCACACAGCATGGTTGAGTCAGATGGCTGTGAAAAAAAAATGAGAGCATGGTAGAAAAGAAAGGAAGGATTTGTGGGTTTTAGTGATTACCGGACGACTAGAACACACCCTCCATTTACATTAAGGAGATTAGGAGGCATGATAGTCTGGAGGGAATGTGGAGACTACTTTGTAAAGGTCTATTTGGGAAGGTTGGGTATAGTAGGTCAAGATGAGCTGGCAGAGCTGGGATTTTTTTTTTTTCCTTTGGCTTGGAGAGAGTAGAAATACAGCTGAAGTAAAGAAGTCATTGCTAAGGATGAGGATGGCAAGAGTTTCTCCAAAAACAAACTAAATAAACATCTCACATCCTTCACTATTTGGTACCTTTTTTGGCGGTGATTGAACAGTTGTTAACCCGAATCTATTGTATGTATCTAACAATACATACAATGGAAAAAATACTTACCAAAAAAAATACCAAAATGGAAAGCACTGGTTGGGCATAAAGTCACGTACTCAGACTCCGGGGTGTCTGCATCTCCTATCCCATTCTCATTAATATTGAGGTTTTTACACCTTTGTTGCTATAACAGCCTCAACTATTCTGCGGTTCCTATATTTGTAGTTGGGCACCAGTGTCTGGCCTGGGGTGAATTCCAATTCATCCCAAAGGTATTCAGTGGGGTTGAAGTGAAGGTTCTGTGCTGGCCGCTCGAGTTCTTCCACTTCAACCTTGGTAAACATTATGGACCTCACTTTTGCACAGGGGCATCGTCACGGTGGAACATGTTCAGGCTAGGACTCATAGTTGCCGTTAAAGGAAATCATAATGTGACAGCCTGCAAAGTTGTGTGCTTCCAACTTTGTGCTAACAGTTTCAGCAAGGCCCTCATATGGATGTAATTCCTATTCCCACAGTCTTTAATTTTACTGGTAATTCTGTCATATCCTGCTGCATCTCTAATGGTACCATTTATTTGCTGAATGATTTCCCCTGCCCAGACAGCTAGTTTTAAAATCTATCCAATTTGAAGACATTTCCTGGCTGATTCCCAAGCTGCGGTTTTGTGTAAGTTTAAATCTTGTAGGTTCCCAGCCCTGGTCCTTAAGAAGCTCCTGTACATTTTAATGTATTCCCTGCCCTAACACTCCCACTTCAACTAAGAAAGGATTGTTTATTAGCTGATTATGGGGAAAACACTGACATGTGCAAAAACAGGGGGAAATCCAGGACCAGGGTGGGGAACCTGCAAGGCCAGGTTGTCCTTGCATTTGGCAAAGCAAAGACAAATGCGTCATACCATTTAGTCATCTTGCTCTGCAAGGAACATTACTAAGCCTGGTCCCAAATGCAGCTTGCTCTCACAGCTACCGGAACTGGTAACGTGCCAGAACATTAATGGGTAAAGCTGTTTGAATGGCGCTATAGTAAAAGGGCTTACAGAAGAAATATTTGCGAAGAAGTTATAATTTGAACATTAATTTCAAAGTTTGTGGAAATGATCATCTAGGTTTGCCATCTTTATTTGAAAGTGGTGAGAAAAAACCACTAAAATTTTTGAGTCCTGAGTCAGCCAGCTGTTGCTTATGGTCCATCACAGGGTATCTGAAAACACTGTCTTGTGATGTCCTAACTGCCCTCTATCATATACATCAGCTGACAGATGACTGTGATTGCTCTGATTGGTATTGCTCTGGTTGACAGAGCAAAGATTAATATTATCCCTCTCAACCATAGAGCATGGTCAGTTTTGCTGTCTTGAACTCCCAATGATAGAGCGAATGCTTTTGTCTTGTGCCCCTCAGGAGCCCTTAAATAACCACTGATAATGGCCAAGATTTTGGGTCCCTGAAGCACAAACAAGTTGTTCTACAAAGTGGGCTTTTCTCCAAGTCTTCAGCTGACATCAGTGTTTAGCCCAGATTGTACAGCACAGCAGTACAGTGGGTAGAGTTGCTGATTCACAGCTCCAGGGTCCTCAGTTTGATCCTGATCTGGGGTGTGTGCATGGCGATCTGGAATGAATTAGTGGGGACCCAGTTGTCCAGGGATAGGTGGGTCCACCCTCAAACTTAATGTTTACTAAGGATAAATGAATCAAAGTACTGATAGTCATTTCCCCACTTGAAAGTGCTGATCTTTGAGACTCTCACTATTGCCTTTTGGTTGGCACAAGCCATGGAGATTAGCACGCTGACCTTTGACCTTCAACAACCAGCCCCACCTTTGGAGCAAAGGCAGCCATTTCCCATGGTTGTTTGCTTAGCTCCACTGAATATTTTCCTTAGCAACTCAAATGTGCCACTTGACCCTGGAAGGCCAGAACCAATTCCCTCAGCCCCAAGCCAGATGTGAAGGCTTGGCTTCGGTTTGATGCTCAAAGTTCATTTCAGATGTGTGCGTATGAGTGTGTGTGTTGTGTGTGTGTGTCTAAAACCCCAACAGAGACGGTTCACATCGGGCCGCCAGGAAACAGGTAAACCAAATCGCGTGCTGTTCAAAAGGAACCCCTCCTTTAAAAAAACAGATGTTCTTTTGTGGACTTAAAGATGGTAATGATCTTAAACCACCAGATAATTACTGTTGGAAATTCTGTTAAGCCAGTGAATTGACATGTTTGCCGTTCTTCAAAGTTGCCAGGCAATGGCGAAAAATGACTGATGAGTGGAGTTAAGGCTTTTTTTTTCCCAAAGTGCCAAGGGCGGCAGGGAACCAGACACCCACATTATCCTCCTGACAGCAGTGCTGCTTGAAAGTACCTAACCTTTACCTCCTGTCTAAACAGAATGCTTTTAACCTTGTGCATGTGCCATTGTGTATGTGGGCGATTGCTAGCCATTTTATGGTAATTGCATGTCGTTTACATGGTGACTCAGCTCACCATATGGCATGGCAGTTATTACGTGTTGTGTCTGATATGTGTGTATGTGCACCAGGCACCCTGCTAAAAAAACTTCAACCACTTTGTAGAATACTTTCGAACTCCCAGCGATGGCCTCCCACTGGAAATATAAAAGTTGAGTGCAGACTAACTTTTGAAAATAAATAAACAGGAACTCATAAGCCTGTCTTTTTCACCGGATGATTATTTCTCCAAATGTCACAATCATTGCACTCTGGGGTAAGCGGTCTACTTCTTGTTTTTTTCATCCTGAAAGTCATTCTGTAACAACACTGATTTGATCTGAAATGTCCTCCTGTGGACTGGAGTGAACGCACACATGTCTCCGTTTAAACACAGGCTGTACTTATAATTGACCCTTGTGTCTCAGTTGATATATTTTAACCGTACTCTATTCGTAATCATGTCGTTATAGCCTGTAACATCATGGCAGGTTTTGAGGAACGGCCTCCGGTAAATCTCCGGTACAAATGAGCAGAGTGAGCATGGAAAATAGCTTTGCTTCAAACTTTTCTTTCTTTTTTTTTTTTTTGATACATCTTAGGTGTGTTTATACAGTTTCCTGTTTTAAAGCTAGGCAAACTGGACCGTGGAGACAGCCTCGTATTATGTTCTGATATTAGAAAGGAGAGCTGAAATCTGATGCATCAATAGACTTTCAAGTCTCTAAAGTCATACTGGCTTTGTGGCATGTTTACACCGTCATTATTCAACAGCTTAAAGAATAGCACTTGATCCAGCGCATCCTATTATTTTGTCTTTCGGTTTTTCTCAATGTGCTTAATATGCAATACAATATTTTTACCTCGTATTTCCTTTGCTAGCAAAAAAACAAAGCACACTAACTAGCTAAGTATATTTTATCTACAAGTTAAAATTGCAAAAAGTCTAGTATTCGTCTTGACTTAACTGTTAAAAGGTTTTGTCCTCTCGACATGTTAAAAGCTACTCAAAGAAGCACGTATTGAAAGCTGTGGTTCTCCTTTGGCTAGCTTCAGACAGGATGGGAAAAGCTTTAAAGAGATGACTTTTGTGAGCCAGATATTTGAGAACCCTGAGATTTTTATGTTTCAGCCCAAAGCTTGATGTCTAACCAGACATCAGTTCATTTAACAGTAACTCAAATCACTCAAGCTCTTAACTGAGACGGCGGTTTCCGACTGTATCTCTGTGGCAAAATTAGATCCATAAACCCCTGGATCAGGGTTTTATTTGGCTGAATCTGAATCGGGGGGAGGGGGGGTATGGGGGGGTGGATCAGATATTTGAAGGATTGTTACTGCCTGGTTTATTTTCTCTCTCTCTTTAAGAAATTGAGATGTTTTTGTACTCATGTGAGAAGTGTCCTCGGGTACAGAACCTCACCCAAGTGAAAGCAGATGTAGACCGAGTTGCATAGACTGCCCCACATATACTAACGACTCACACGCTAATACCTTTTAATACGAGATAATAATATGAAAATCCATTGAAACCTCATTAACATTCATGAACTGTTTGCTGTTCATTACAAACAGCTTATTTGCAGCTCATTTTCACAAAATACTGATTTATTTTGGGTACTGAGCTTTGAAAGTATTTAGCTAGACAGATATTTCTGACATTTTCAGGACATCGTGCCGCTCCCCATGAGGAAAAATATGCTCGTTTCCACAAAATGCAGCTGTCATTTGAAAAGCTAACAGAGGCAAAAGTTTTCTTTTCGGGTTTCTGAGGTTAAGCGAAGGTTTCGGTTTTTCCACAGTACTATTTAGCATACCCATATAGCACACAGACATCTGGCCAACATCAGCACAATGTGTGCCATTTTTCAGTATGTCTCAACAATGCAGCTCATTGGCTAATTGAGAATGTATCACCACAATATTGGCTTTTGGTCACGGTTAATTCAAGTTCCTGGCTAATGGATAAAACAAAGTTATTTAAGGGCAGGAGAATGTAGTAGGTTAGAAAGTTAACCTGAGATCAATCTATTTTATTGTTTATTTTTTTTTAAATCACCAGTAGGAAATAAGTAGAATTTAGGAAATGTTTTTCAAGGATGGTAGAAGATACTAACAAGGTGTTATACATCTAAAGTTCCACCAGAGTGTCAAACTAAAGAAGCCCTTAACAGCTCCAGATTTAACTGATCGCAAAGAAAAATCACACAATCGTAAAAGACTTTTTTCTCGTTGACATGACAAGCTGCACTTTTTGTGTACACTAAAGAGAGTGTTTAACATTTAACCTGTTTCCTGCTGCCCCTGTAGTGGGAGGAGATCAGCGTGATGGATGAGCGCAACACGCCCATGCGCTCATACCAAGTGTGCAACGTGATGGAGGCCAACCAGAACAACTGGCTCCGCACTCGCCACATCGCCCGCCACGGCGCTCAGCGCATCTACATCGAGATCAAGTTCACGCTGCGTGACTGCAACAGCCTTCCTGGAGTCCCTGGGACTTGCAAAGAGACATTCAACATGTATTACCACGAGTCCAACAATGACAACCTGTGGTTCATCAAGGAGAGCCAGTACGTCAAGATCGACACAATCGCCGCCGACGAGAGCTTCACGCAGACCGACGTTGGCGACCGTGTCATGAAACTGAACACCGAGGTTCGGGATATCAGCAACCTGAACAAAAAGGGCTTCTACTTGGCCTTTCAGGATGTTGGCGCATGCATCGCTCTTGTGTCACTGCGGGTTTTCTATAAGAAGTGCCCAGCCGCCGTGCACAACCTGGCGCATTTCCCTGATACGGTGACAGGGGGCGACTCGGCACTTGTCGAGGTGCGTGGATCGTGCGTTAACGACTCGGAGGAGTTTGAGTCACCGAAGATGTACTGCAGCGCCGATGGGGGCTGGCTGGTTCCGATCGGGCGCTGTATCTGCAAGCCGGGCTTCGAGGAAGGCAAGGACTACTGCCAACGTGAGTATCTCACCATATATGTTGCGAGAAAATTCAGACCATATTATACAGCTGTGTTGAATCCACTCAATTTAATTAGCCGAGGCTACTGAAATGTTCTGACTTTGGGGTAGAAAGTTGTAGAAAATTGGTAACTCTGAAAGAATTCCGACTCTGATTAGATGTATTTTCCTGTAACAATTTTAATTTCGTGGAAATTTCTGTTCTATTCATAAGGCTAAATATTAACAGATTATGAAACTCATTGATATTTCGGTAAGGAGAACCTTTTTAATTAACAGACATGGAAGGAGTCATCGCTTTATAAGCATTCTGATACGGGAAAGTCTTCAGGACTTTCTCTTGCTAACAAAAAAGAAACCGTGGTTGATTACGTTCCTATAAAAATAGCCACTGTTTTCATCGTTACGAAGTGGTGATAAACATCTGGAAAACCATAACAACGACTATATGTTTTGTCCTACTGGCTAATCAGATGGAACTCAAAAGAACTGTGGCATAAATGAACTCCCCAGACACCATTCTTGCAGTATTTTCTGCCTCATTTCCGGTGTTTTGAAGCTAAATTCCTTTTGCAGCCCTGTAAATTTCGAGATGATTTGCGACACGGTCGACACCGGCTGCCTGTTCAGCAGAGCTGAAGATGTATATAAAATTACTTGGGAAATGTTGGTCCGACCTGAAGCTGTTACATAGAGGTTACTGTGTGTGTGTGTGAATAGCTTAAGGCAGTTCTGAGTCACGCCTATTCATCCTAAGCCGCTATTCCTGCTGGTTAGAGAGGACATTATTGAGATGTAACTTTCTTCAAAGCCTTTGCTCAGGTTTTTATTTTTTCTTCACCCTGCCTGCAGATTCAGACGTCTGGTGCGTACATCCGTGCGCCTGACTTCCCAGTTCGTTTAAAATGCAGATGCTGAACTAAATCTGTTCTTACTCTGGCTGTGAAATAGCAACATTATTACACTTTGATAGTAGTTGTGAGTGCAGGATCATCCATTTAATCAGATTTTGCAACTTGGATATATCTTGGGTGAATATAAATGCCCCCACTCTTCCACAACTTATAACAACAGGGCTTTGATGGGACGATTTTACAGCACTAATATGTTCTTCTCTAATGGCTACCGAGTAGCTTCGTGTTGTTTGCCAAGGTGGAAGTTCCAACATTGTGTACTTGAGTAGACGTTTTGCAGGTTTCACATTTTGACAGGGTAAAAGTACTTCCTGCCATGACATTAGATTTCGCGGTGCAAGAACAAGAATTCCGGTTATCTGTCACTATGTTGTAGCTGACACAAACAACAGAAACAAATATTTGTCTTGATAGCTAAAAGTTGCAATAACATGACACACCGAGTGAGTAAGGCTACTGATAGCTAGCTAACATGCTAACGTTACACTGACTAGCTACTGATATGTCCTAAGCTAACCCCTTATGGAACTGAATCATGTACAAAATCTCCATATTCCTGGAGCTATCTTGTTGAAGATGTGAAAAAGCGATGCATTTTTAAACGATGTATTTAAGGCAGAAAGTAAAATATTTGACAGTAGACCGAAGGTTTTTTACCCGGTGGTGACATAATCCCGATTCTTGGGACTATGGCTAATTAGGAGTAGCTTTGTCGGCTGTAGAAATGTGCTAGTTTGTAGCTAGTGATTCACTACTATGATTGAGTTAAGAACAACTAGTAGATACACCAGTGTATACTCTTAGAGGAAGGAAGAAATGAACAAGCATTCCGATCGAGCAAAACTGGACTCAACATTTAACAGGTGCCAACCTTCATCTTCTCTGCTATTTGATCGAAAACTAATCTGAAGTAATGTTTACAGTTAACAGGTCTTTCTTCCTAATGCTAAGTAGCATTTAATTATATTCATTTCTCATTATAGCCCATCACAATGCGATTGAGATACGTGTATGAATTATTAACTAAGATTAGAAGCTAGTTCTGACTGTAATGAATCTTCATTACAGGGGAAATGCAGGCTATGGTTTAAGCCCCATAATTGCCAAGAAGTTTTCTCAGTTAAAGTGCAACACCATTTGGTCTGCTAGGCATTACATGTATGTACAATTTCTTTTTTTTTCTTTAGAAGCAGATCCAGACCATATAGGCCCTGTAGCATATTTGGAAACCGTGGGCCAGTCCCTCAGCAGACATCTTTGTAGGTATTTGTGAAAGCTCATTCAGGTTACCTGGAATGAGATGACAGCTGTGCTCGAGGCTTCCTAGAGCTGGAGAAAGATTATTGGACTTCGATAAATCCCCAGGAATGAAATTGCTAATCCTCCTCATAGCAGAGGGTAAACATCCTCAATAGCAATGCTGATTTTTAGCTGGGAGGCAGGGACAGAAGTTGTGGGAGGAAAAACGGTGAAGGACAATGGCAGTGTGCTGGTTATGAAAGGTTTATTTATAAAAGAATTGGCGGAGAGAAGGCTCACATATGTGTATGTTAGTTTTGAGCTAAAATTAGCCCAATTATCTTGTCTTTCTCTCTGTTTTTCAAGCGTGATCTCGATCATAAGTGTGTCCAGGTGTGTAGCTGAGGTGCTATTAATACTGATCCAACAGTCATTCGAATCTTTCCGAAGTAATTCCTCCACCGAGGCAGTCTGACTGGAGACAAAAGTTGGATGATTCACCCACTAGTGCCTTTTTTTTTTTTTAACCCGTCAGCTCGCTCGCTGGTTTCAGAGCTCAGCAAACAAAAGGTCAGCCTGTTGAGAATGCATTGAAATGAGTCTCACTTTTTTTCCCCCAGCTAGCATCCTTTAGACAGCATAGCCGCTAATGGACTCATTAGCCAGGCTGAAACGGCCACCCAGTCTAATTGTTGACATTTTGCACAGTGCTGTTTTTGTAACCTTACCGCTCTTGGTTAATTTTTTTTTCTTTTTTTTCTTTTTTTTCCCCCACTGGATGGCTTTCTTGTGGCTTTCAGTAATTGTCACCCCTCCTCGTCCAGCAGCTGCAAGCGTCAGGGACTGCTCATTTGATGAGACAGTCTGGCTCGGCGTTAAATATTCATAGGGTCTCGGGAAGATGTGGCTTAAAAAAGGCTAAGTGCTTTCATTAAAAAAAGACAAACAAATAATAGAAAATGATGAAATTCAATTAGACTTGTCTACTCACAGCCTGTCCCCAGTGCTCATTTGGAAGTCAGCGAGGTCCAGGATTTGAATGCCGAGCAGTGCGCTTGTTTGTGTATGTGGATTTTAGTGAGTGCCTCCCCTTCCACCCAGTGTCTATGATGCATACACCGTCTTTCTGTGTATGAAATATTAATATCAGTGAATCCACATATTTTGTAACCATACTTTCTTTACTTTCTTTGGGACTTGTGGGACCGACAGTGAGTGGTGATGTAGGAAGCTGCATTCAAAGGCTAAAACACTCTTATAGAAGTTTTCTAATGATACTGATATTGATTTGGGTCAGAGCTAAGTTTATTGAGGAATGAAATTTTAATCATAATGTATAAAAAGTAGACTCCATGGCTAAAAACATTCCTGGAATTGTCTTTTACAGTAAGAAGATTGCCCATACCATATGCTAATGTTGTGTTATTTACTGCCTGTCTATTCTGGCCAGAAACCATCTCAGTCATATTGCCCATATGGCTCAATATAGCTGGTGTTTTTTTTGGAATGTAGCCGGTCATCCATCAGAAGCAGACCTGGCCCTTTTTAGTGCATATACCAGCTTGATGTAGCTTGCAAGTTGCCCGTGACTACAGTTCCTCTATGTCCTCTATGGTCTTTGCCCTTCTTAGAACGTAATTACAGTCCCAGAAAGCTGATCTTAGGCCAGAATGTCAAACCAGACTAGAGTAGATTAGCATGCTTCAGCACACCAGCTGTCTAAGTGGAGAGCTCATTAAAGCCGGACCTCTTTCAGCACAGCAGCATGGCACCATCTGATAAGAACCAACAGTCCACAGGTCAGTGATTGGGCATATAGGAGTATCTTCTTTCTCACTCTCTCCTGGCTGTTTCTTCCAGGAAAGTTGGAGGAATGAGGCCTGATGGGTTCTCTGCGCCATTGAGAATAGACGGTGGGCTGGTGGAGGCTTTATTTTGGGTTGTAATTTGCACTGCATTATAAGGGGTAATGTGTTTGACCTTTCACTGGAAGTACAAACCCCAATGATGCCACAGCTACCTGTAGCAGGATTCCAAGAGAGCATAATTACATTTACATTTACAGCAGTTGGCAGACATCCTTATGCAGAAGTGCTTTGTAGCCTTCATGAAAAACACATCCTTGTGATAGTACAAATAGGTCAGCATCTAAGAATACTCTTAAGCCAAAATAGAGAGGAGTTAGAAGAGAGGGTCTTCAGTCTTCGGAAGACAGGGATCAGCTGTTTGGAGAGTTGTTGGTGCTAGTACCAAGAAGAGTCTTGATGCAGGTCTTTTCCTTGTTGCTGTCCTAGAGGGTTCGAAGGGAAAATAGTACAGAGAAGGGTTTGATCAGGTCCATTTTGGCTTTGTAGACAAGCACCATTTTTTTTTAACTCAGATGCAGGCAGAGAACAAGAAGACCGTGGAGGGAATGCAGAAATGTAATGTCGGAGAACTTAGGGAGATTCAAACAAATTCAGTGATGCCACAAAGGGAAAAACCTGAAAGAAGTGAGTTGCAGAAGACCAATTATAAGAAGACAAGGGGCTGATCAAGAAGCTGAGTGACCTCCATGAAAAGAAATGGCCAGTTTCTGACCATCAGAGTGGTACTAGTCAATAATGGGTGCCTGATCTAGATCTAGATTAAAAATGGATGGATTAAAAATTGAACCGCTTTATGAAACTACAGGTGTTTATACACTTGGTTCAAATACTTGAATACGCACCAAGGATCTATTATGGGCTTGTTTCAGCAAGGAACTCATGATCACAAATTTGCTTTTACGTAGAAGATTTCCTTCCAAAGCCTGGACCAGTTGAGCATTTCCATGTGTCTCTTGTTTGCAGAATGGTAGGCACTAGGTTCAGATCAGTGCTTTTTGGATGGATAGCATGTCACCGTGCATGGCATGTCACCACTAGAAACCAGAGGCTGTTCTCATATAAGAAGATTTTTAGCCATGCGGTTACACAGCATGCAGCGCTGAGAGTTGATAACTTCCATGTCTGATGCAGACCGGACTATAGTTTGGTGGAAGCAAGTCCCAGATGACCATATTTTAGAAGACGAGGACTTGTTCTCTGGAAGTGCTTCTGGGCTCGAAAATAGCTTTCAAGCTTCGCCAAATATACCAAAATCTTAGACTCCATGGCCCATATATAAACAAACAACGCTTAATGAACCCAACTAAAGATGATGAGCTATCTAAAGAACCCTTGATGAAACTTAAAGCAGTGGTAGCTGTCAAGCAATGAACTAGATTCCACCACTACGTTTGGAGAACCTTAGCTCGAAACCAAAGCAAACTCTAATGTCCTGTTCTTAATTCCAGACGGGTGGTGTTTGGTAGTATGCCATTTGGATGGTAGTGCAGATTGGCATGATGGGATTTTCAGCTATGTTTTCACCATTGCCTGTCTTGGCATTCAGAATGATTGTAAATGTCGACCATAATCAGCTCGTGTGAAAATGAGCTCTGAGTAATCATCATTTGCAGCCTCTCGAATCAACTCTATTGCCATTATAAAACAGCAAATTACGCAACAAAATGTAGGTGTAACCTCTCAAATTCTGCTTCACCGAGAGTACGAAAGCACGGCATAACAATTCACTGCTATGGCCCCGATTCTGCAGCACGGGGGGATTATGTAACCATTAAAGTGAGTTCTGCTGTCATAACACTTACCTTCTGGAGATCTCTCTGTCTCAGTGTGTTTTCTTCCGTGTGGACTTTTCACTGTCTCAGGTGTCAGTTTCTCTCTCGTGCACGCTTATTCTGCGTCTCAGTTTCCTGTCTCTCCTTTTCCTTTCCTGGGGGTGGGCTGAAACAGGCCATTCAAGCTGTCTGTGTCTGCCACGACCAATTATGGCCCCACCATGGATACACCGAGACCTGCGAAGCCCAGACACCTGCCAACTCTGCTTCTCTCTCACTCTCGCACATTGACTTTGCTCTCCCACTCTTTCTCGCTCTTTTTCTCCCGCCGTCTCTTCATATTCAATAAAGTAACATAACGGATAATCGGAAACGGAAAAATAAACAAACAGACCAAGACTAGATCGAAATGATCGGAATCATCCCTTTGTTTATAGAAGCAAGAAATATAATTCTGACCAATGCTAGTAGTAGGAACTTAATTCACAACTCTTTCTCAACATTTTAACTTACTTGCTAGTTTTGATTGCTCTAACATGCAAATTGTGTAAATAGAAGTGACCACATTGTGTTTTATTCCTTACATCTTGCATTGTTATAGACTTGGTGGAACATCTTCCTCCACTATTGTCCTTTAGAAGGCTGCTGCGATTTTGTGTGTGTGTGTATATGTGTGTTTGCTTTATTGAAATGGAGCTAAACGTGACCCACACTGAAGGCCACTTATCAGATTAGAGCTTGAGCGAATCACTTCAACAGCGAACCTAATAGCCTCTGGAGCTGACGGCTGTCTGAATGTGTGTGTGTTATACTGAATAGGAGTGTAATGGCCCTGTGCTCTCCTGGCATTCATACATAAGTGGGTACCACTCTGTGTCTTGTACTACTTCAGTTCAACTTCGTCTTTCTGTGTTGCTTTGAGAGTAATAACGACAGTTTTTATTATTTTTCTAATTCTTGCTGGTTAGTCATTCTCACCTCTTGGATGTTTTACTCACCGGTTCAGGCTTTTAGTGATTGAAGGTACGGCTTCTAAGAATAGAGAATGGAAGAAAAAAAAAACATTTAAATTTGTCAAATTCAAGAAAATATGACAAAATGGTTCTCTCCCGAAGGTCAGGCGTATGATGTGAAATAAAACGTTCATTTTATATTCATTTTATTCAATCACAGTCATATTAAGTTCCGGATTTGAAAAATTACCATCCGAAAAAATGCTTTCGCAATGCATACACTCTCATCTCCAGGGATCTTTCTTTAAAAGAGCTGCTTTGTAACGTTGTGACAAATGAACGTATCGGAAGTTAAAACAGATGTGAGGCGAGGTTAATTGTCAAACCTGTAAAAGACATTTTCCTCATTTAGAAAGCTCTTTTAACTTCCTTTTGGGAAATCGTGTCTATTTCCAAATCTGGCAAGTCATACTTCAAGTGGAAGGTAGGAAGTGTGTGTGTGTGACGGACAAAAGAAACAGCCAAGCAGTCACCAGTTTTAAATATATAATTTTTTTTTTTTTTAATGGAGGATTTTTGAAGGTCAGACGCTCTCCGAGCTAGTGCATTATTCCGGCACGACACTTTTTCCCTGTGTCTCTCTCTTGCTGAAGACTGCAGGGTGGCTCTTTCAGCTCTGTCAAAGCAGCAGGGCGTTGTGGGCCGAGAGCCAGATGTTTCCGTGGGGGGTCTCGCTGGTACCAAAAAAAAAAAAAAGGTGAACACGCTTACTGAATATCAATCTATCGCTCTTAGTGCTCGCTCCATCCGCCCAGCTGTTCCTCATTTTCATCCAGCATCTTGTTTCTCCCTTGTCTTACACCTTTTCCCATTGCCTTTTCTCTCTCTCTCTCTCTCTCTCTCAGACGCAAAATGGATACATTTTTACTCAGACTATTTCTAAACCACGAGGGAAATAGAAGGGGGAAAAAAAACAAGGCCAAGGAACAAGCCTCCCGGTAAATGGATGTTCTTCTGAAACACCTCACGGCCAAATATAGGTCCTGCGTTCCCTGCGGACGAAGAGAAGTGGGAGAGTAAAAGGTTTAGTACATATTTTATTTTAATTGGCTGCATCCGAACGTGGCCCTTTTTTTCGTGTTTTGCGGGGTTAAGTAATGACGTTATTTATCGCACATTTGAAGAAGCAAACAGGAAGGGACAGGAAAGAAAACAAAGGTAGTGTTCTGACTAGAAGCGGTGACCGCAAAACTGCTGCCGTCCACGTTGCCAGTTTATTCTGAAGAATTATCTGGAAGCAGTGACCTTAAAATCCTTAAGCATAAAGAATCTTTGATTTTTAATACGTTTGTATCATTCTCTATCCGAGCTTCTTTGTGTGAACAGAATAATCAATAATGGGCTGGTGTGATGCAAATCGCTACGCAGCTGCAGCCTTAAACATGATGCATGACTAAAGGAAGCAGGCTACACGTGCAGGCAATCAAGCATCTGTTCTATCTTTCAGCTCAAGGAGATGTCGTATGAGAAAAGCAACACTTTTGTGCCGAGTCCGTGTTTCCAGATGTGCGCCATATTTCTACTGACCTCTGTGAAGGGACAATGTTGAGCTAAAAAAAATCTATTATTAATAACACAAAGTTTTCCTTAGCCGAGGCGTCGTTGTGTCACCCTTAAAACAGACCTGTGTTGTTGAAGTGAAGCTAATTTGTATTAGCACGGTTTTAAAAATCTTAACAGAGTGTCTTTTAACAAAATGTTCCATCGGATCTTTTTTTTTTTTTGACCTCCTGAAGGGTCAGTCCGCTTCAAAACTCAACTAGCAGCTAAGCAACTAGTATTGTGCTAGTCAGGTGTGTAGCAAACATTTTGTTGTTCCAATGGTCATACTTTCCACAGAATAATGCTGACAAAATGTATGCTAGCAAGTCCTCACCTAGCATCTACATTTCTGTCAACATTGCTAGCTAAGTGAAAGATTAGCAGCATGAGCTCTTATGTATCAGGCATTGCAATAAAATGCCTACGAAACAAGTTCCTGTTCTCTCTCTACCCTTGTTACCTCAGTCATTTTGTTGTTGTTGTTGTTAAAATAAAACTTTCTGGAACTTTCCACAGAATAATGCTGAATACTTTCCACAGAATAATGCTGACAAAATGGATGCTAGCATGTCCTCACCTAGCATCTACATTTCTGTCAACATTGCTAGCTAAGTGAAAGATTAGCAGCATGAGCTCTTATGTAAAATGTCTGCAGAACAAGTTCCTGTTCTCTCTCTACCCTTGTAACCTCGGTCATTTTTTGTTGTTGTTGTCGTTGTTGTTGTTAAAATAAAACTTTCTGGAACTCTCCGTTGAGCTCCTTGTCCTCGTAGCCTTTGCTTCATTAGCAGAAGCTTACTTTGGATAATGTCACCAGGTGCTTTTAATCCCTCCTCAGACACCGCAGTGTTTTAGATCGATGCATGTCTCACCCTGCAGGAGTGAGCGCTTGCTGTTATTAGCGCTTGGCATTTGAGAGACGGCAAGCTAATCACTGCTAATCGGGAGCGAGTGAGGTTTGCTCGCCATTTCAAGAGCAGCGAGGTTATCCAGTGTCGCACGCTAGCCTCGTTATTGGCTGCGGCGCGCTATGTGTTGCTGCGCTGATTACAGCGAGAGACCTTTAGCGCGTGTCTTTCATCACACTTTGTTATTAGGACTTGATCGCTTTCTGTCGCGATATCAATATCGGGCCGACCGAAGAAGAGAGCAGCGGAAATTGATGGACGAAGCGAAGATGCCGGATAGCGAGTCCGAGTGACTGGTCCATCTTATTATTATCACGATAATGAAATATCGTGATAGTTCGGTGTAACTTAAATCCGGTGTGGGAATGTTAGCTCGGTTTGATCTTTTTTAAAGGATTAATAATGAATTTTTGTCACGCAATAGAAAATGCCACATTATTCATTGTAATGGCACAGATGAAGCTAGTGTGTCACGTCGGACATGTTGAAAGTTGAATAAATCTTGCTCAGAAATGCCATGCGCTAGTAACTGTTCGTGCTAACTCACTCCAGCAGGTTCTCTGTGTACTATGGCGTTATTTCAGCCTTAGCTCCGACATTCCTGAGCTTTTACAGCCCTACAACAATAGCCATTAATGCCCCTGCAGACTCGCGTATCCCGCAACACCACGGGACTCCTGTTTATCCATAAAATCTGAAGAACTGCGGTAACACTCGAGCTCTCTTCTCCATTCAATCCCTCCGGCCGGTCTTAATTAAGACCGAGGCAAAGCCGCTGACTCGGCCTTTGAAGGCTGCGCTGCTACAAACTATATTATGGTAAGCCAATTAGACGGAGTTAAGCGAGCGCGCAGTGTGTTAGCGCGAAGCCGTTAATGTTTTAGCAGCTGTGAATCCCTGAATGACCTGCTTTCAAACGAGCGCGTGTGACACCGCCTCATAATAATAGTCTTTAGGAGGAGAAAGCCCAGGCTTCGAACGCTGATCTTGATTAATGAGCTCCGGGCTTAAAATCGACTTTTAACAGCCCGTCAGTGTATTAAAATGAAGCCAGTTTTACTCTTTGGATGAAAAACTGGAATAAATGCGTGTCTACTTTAATGGCAAGATATATTTACGCTTGACCTAAATACATATGTGGAGTAACGTAGTCGCCGGCCACTTTATTAGGAACGCCTGCGATTGTTATCCAATCAGCCGAACAACAAGCAGAGGACCAAGATGTAACCTGGCATTGTTGTAGACCATCCAAGAAAAGGTCTGAGTTGCTTACGCGGTTGTACGGAGTGCTTGTTTGAGGTACAGAAACCTGACTATTGCGCCAACACTGGAGGCTCCTTCCGAAAATACGAAACAGAAAACCTATCAACAGTTATAGGTTGTTTCGTGCTTTCAGGTCATCCCATCTGGCTGAGATTCTCGTTAGTGTGATGTCTCAAGAACAAGTGATTGGATTTTTATAGGATTCCTCCTTGGAAAAAGCAGTCGAACTGATTAGATTTTGGGATTGATCCAAACGGGGTCAAGGTCACAGCAAGGTCAAAACGTTCTTCTGTAGTCTGAAATATATTTTAAGGTCACACAAATTAGATTGGTGGTGGCGGAAGCATCGCCGCCAAGGCCATCATCTTCTTCTTCTTCTACTTCTTCTTCTTATTATTATTATTAGACTTAGATTTTGTAGGGCATCTGTCTTGGTGACAATTTAGAAGAGACAAATACTTACTCTTTAATACTTCCTCTTAATGACCAACAGCTAGGGTTAGCCAATCATGTGTGTTCCATCTGAATTGGGATTTTGTCCCGCCCCAGACTCCGAATTAGGATGCAGACGGAAAAATGAATTCATGGCCTGAAATGTTCAACGAGGTTTAATGGGAACGTTAACGTGGGAAATCTGAATGATTGCGAAACTGGAATGAGACGTGGACTGAATTTTCCATCCTTGAAAATCATGTAATACTTTTTATTGCTAGGCTAGGCCATCACCTCTAAATCCTCTTTAGCCCGAATCCTCTAAATCCTTACAAGGTGTGCCAGCTCTCATGCTACGTTCAAAGTCACATGTTTTCTTCATTCCAACGTTCAGGCAAAAAAACCTAAACGCTGTGTCTGATTTATATCGCATACCTCCAGGGGTTCACCTCATAAACCAGCGGTGCCGAGCACATACTAGGAGGCGGGGGAAAAAAAAACTCTTTGTCTTTTTTAATTGTGTCCGAATAAAAAGATTTTACTTGTTCTGTAAATGTTTCTGATCCAGGTATGGATTTTTGCTTTTATTTGCAGTCTGAAATGGTAGAAGTGTAAAATTTAGAGGTCTTAAGGGAGTTAAGAGTGCAGTTTCACTTAAATGCAGGTCTGTAAATGATGTAAAGCAGTAGAAGAGCTGTGTGTGTGTGTGTGTGTGTGTGTGTGTGAAGTACCTATCCCCAGGCAGCAGTCGAAAGGACTGCATCACCTGCTAGAGAAACGTGAGTCTCGGCCTGCACCGTTAAATATTTATCAGCCTGTCACGTGACGCCCCACGCGTACGTCCCCGCATCACGATCCCTCTCACTCATCCTTCGCTCTCCTCCCTACCTTCATCCCTTATTTTCCACATCTCATATTCTCCACAGAATCAAGACTTTGTGGAGTCTACGTTTCCTTGATCTAAAGTTTTCTAAACTTTCTCTCTCTCCCTCTCTCTCTCTCTCCGTTGGTACATCCGTCCGACTTTGTTTCGGAAGTCCTCTAGAGTTAATGAAGACTCTTCACGTTCTCGCAAAAATGTAGCCGTCACGCCTAGCGAGCCACGTACGCCCGTGAGCCACGTTTGTTGCTTTGGGCAATTCTCGGATCGTATCGCTTAGAAAGTGCGGATTCATTTTCCGTGATAGAACCTGTTTATCGCGCTAAATTATCGTCTCGGCGACGACAGCTTGCACGGGGAGATGTTTAACGCAGACGGATTCCGAAAGGAAGATGTCGTCGTTAGTTTTCAGCTTCGAAACATAAATAATAACAAGTAAAAGTGTTACACTGCAACTTCTTTCCTTATCTCTCTCTCGCTCTTTCTTTCTCGCTCCCGCTCTCTTTTTTTTAGCATTTATTCCTCGTTCCGTACAACCACCCAGCAACTGGATCCCGTTCTCTGTTCTCTAGGTAATTGAAAGAGAAAGTGGTGTGTGTGTATATATATATATATATGAGTGAAAAAGCTACTTCTTAGCATTCACTCCAGGTGCCGCTTCGCGCTCTCTCTGTGCGTGTGTGTGTGTGTGTGTGTGTGTGTGTGTGTGTGTGTGTGTGTGTGTGTCTTCCGAGCCTCCCCTGCTGTGCCTGTCTGTCAGATTTTGACCCTGACCTTCTCCTTTACCCCTGCGCTAATATTTATTTAATTCCACACAGGCACGAAGCAGCATTGTGAATAGTAATCACACCCCGACCTCTGAGCTTTATCTCTTTCATCTGTCTCTGTCTCAAGAATAATTATAAAATGAAGTGAAAGTTGGAAAATAGCATTCTGACCACCAGATTTCAATTACAGCCGGTAAACTCGCTCTAGACTACGGTATTCATGAATAATATGACCAAGAGGCTGCGGCTGATTTCTTTCTAACTGGTGTGAAGCGCCTCTAGATTTGGTGTCCGTTGGACCCTACATCATCATCAGTGATTGTGAAGAACGTGTGGAATATCATAGCTGGTGTAACGAGCGCGAACGACGAGGATTATTTTCACAATTTGATGTAATCCCTTGTATGAAGGGACAAACAACAGAACTGTATGTTTTGTGCGCAGTGTTTCTGTTTACCGCCTTTTGCTATTTCACATGATTATAGACTAAAAATGTCAATTATTGTCTTTCCATGAGTGTAGTCTGAGTGTATGAGTAATACTTTTATGCCTATGCTAGAGTAAAAGGCTCGACGATAATGTCTTTAGAATAATAACTCAGTGTTACTGTAGATAGAAATATTTTTAGCCCTTCAACGTAACCAGCTGTTACTGTATTTAGCAGAAAATGTATCAAGTGGTGTGTAATACTACTACTAGTGTTTCTACTACTACTGCTGCTACTATCACTATAAAAAAGAAATAAATAAAAATAAATTGATAGAATGCACGTTAGATAGAAATTGTATTTGAAAACCTCTACTGGTTGACACGGTCTCATTTATCCTGGTACACCACTCACCACTGGCAACGATTCCGCATTTTTTTTTTTTTTTTTTTTTGCTTGCCGACTTGGAAATTGGTTTAATTCGGCTCGTGCGGCCGATTTCTTTCCCAGCCATGTTCGTTTTGTCCGACAGCCACGGCGCCAGAGAAAGCATGACCTCCGAGGTCGGAGGTGATAATGCTGCCGAGGCTCCGACGCGCGGGCCTCATATTGCACAATTACAACTAGATTAGGGACATAATCACGACGTCGAGGCGTCGGAGTCATTTAGGCGAGCAGGCAGAGGGGCTAAAAAAAAACTTTCTTCATTTTGCAGATGAAAGAGAGAGCACGAGGGAGGGAGAGAAAGAAAGAGATAATGACCCTCTACCCATTTACATTGCTTTCCCCCTAAAAACACCATCATTATTCTGTCCAGCTATTGATTTCCAGCAATCATCGCACTTTGCTTCTCGGGCGACGGCTCATTTTTCTTCTCTCTTGTGCTTGTTTTTTTTCTTTACCGGCAAGAGATGATTATTCGATGACCGCTCGTTTCTTCATTTATTTGATTATAAATAATAATAATAAAAAAAAAGAAACAGAGGATGAAGCCAACACATCTTGTGGTGGTAATTCTGTCATGACTGCAGCCTGCCTCAGGCAATTAGAGAGGACCTCATGACAAAAACCCAACCAGGCTACCGTGTTTAGCTAGCTCGCTAGGAATAAGAGCTTCTTGGTTTATTCAGTACCTTATTTTTTATTACCTCTGCCAAGGAGGTCATGTTTTCGGTGGGGTTTGTCAGGATTGCGCAAAAACTACCAGTCCGATTTTCATGAAATTTGGTGGAAGGGTGAAGCATGGGCTGAAGAAGGACCTGTTAAATTTTGGAGTGGATCCGACTCCACACGCTGGCTCGACGAATTTAGATTTGTGTAACATGTCGGCATTTGAGCCTGGTGGAAGCCGGTAATGCCGTACATCTTAAAATCCAGTAGATAGCGATAACGTTTTGGTGTGCCTAGTCTCAAATACCTGTTTTTGGAGTTCCCAAAAATTAAAAAACTAGAACCCTCTGGTGTTCTAGTTCCTCTGGTCAAGATCTATTGTGCTTTTCTGCTCAGCACGGATGTAAAAAGAGATCCGGAGATTGTCTCTCTGTGAAAAGGAATGAACAAGCGGTCCTATTAAAGTGGCCAGTGAACGTTTATCGTCTTCTATACAGTAGGAAGTAGCGAGTGTACACATTCAGACGTAGTGCGTTTGACTAGCACTCAATCACGATCTTGTTCTTCTTTACCAGCAAGAGATGATTATTCGACGGCCGCTCATTTCTTTATTTATTTGATTATAGATAAAGAAAACAAGCAGTGCATTTCGTTTTAGTAATTCTGTCGTGACTGCAGTCTGCCTGAAGCTATTAAAGAGCATTAAAAAAAACCTTAGGTTGGCTGAACAGGCAAATCATGTTTATTTTCTGTAAGAAAGAGAGACAGGGAGAGAGAACGAAATGGAGGATGATTTCAGAAAGTCCACCCACCGCGCACACACAACAGGAAATCGATGGCTCGCAGTGGACCGGCTCATCCCACTGCCACTAGGGATGAAATAGTATGGGATGGTTAGGGAGCGAGGGAGAAAAAGAGTCAGACAGGATGAGCGATGAGGCAGGATAGTCAGCAGGTTTCAGACTGTTTTCTAATCAGACGACAGCCTTTTTAGAGTTTTGTTACCGATATGCGAGCCCTTATTTCTGTTTATCCCATAAACACGCGAGCATCAATTCATACATCATTACTACTACGCTTTCGGTTGTTAGCACAGTTGCTCTAATCATATTTTTTTGCTTCGCCATTCAGTTCTGGGAACACGGTGTGTGTGTGTGTGAGTGTGTGTGTGTGTATTACAACATGGCCTTTTCATCTAAGATTCTATGAGCCATGTCCTCTTTACAGCTGATATATCTCTCGTTCGATTGAGGGGATTTGCCATGCTCCAGTGCTTATTAAGATTTAGCCCTAGATTTAGGCTGTTGCCATGAAAAAAGGCCCCTAGGCTAGACATAGGTCCCTGAATGTCTCTGTTCAGCCCCCTAGACTCCTGTTTAAACTGAGAGATCATTGGAGGTTCCTGTAGACTTTCTCAGAAGGTTCCAGAAGGTGTGCCGAACATCCACTACCATATTCGGTGTAACTGGTGTACTGGGAATAGTCCACCTCCCACTTAATACATGCTCAGCGGTAGTCCTGTGGTGATTTTTTTCCCATAGAGGTGCCAATATTTATGATTTAGCGATAGCATTTTTTTTTTTCAACTCCTTGGTGCTATGGTATGGTAAATGTTGCGCTAAATGATGTATCGCTTCATTGATACATGATGATACGTTATCGGGTTTAGCATGTTACCTCAGGCTGGTTAAACAGCTGAAGTGAAGTGGACTTCAAAGGTTTTTTTAAAAAAAAGTGTGCCTGGAAGGCATGCCCATAGCGCTTCCCCCGTAGGGCATGAGCACTGAAGAACTTGGCTCTGGGGAGTAGAGCTGCTAAGCTAACGTTACTGCTTATTTATTGAAAAGCAGGACGACATGGCCCTTCATGCTCAAGCTGACTGAGAGAGCTGTTTTAGCACAAGCGCTAATTAACATTCTTAAGTTATCTTGCCTACACAGCATTATAACATGTAACAGTTATTTTAAGTATGAAATGACAACTTGGAGGAATGTTTGTGATTAATTTTACCTCAGAAAACTTCCATTTAAATCATGTTCCTAATATCTACAATTAATAAATGAGAAATAATTCAATACTTACTTATCAAACATCAGGGAAATGTGATCCAGTCCTGCAGTCAGAGCACATACTGGGACTGATTAGCTGATTAGCGAATTTTCTTGCTAATGACTCACTGACTAGCTACAATTAAATTAGTAATTTTGTGCTCTTAAAAAGCCTGTTTATGAACTTTTTTGTATTTCTTTCCCCTTTCCTGACTAGTATGTCTCAGTGTACTTAGTGTACACTAACCTTTTTTTTTTTTGCTAGCCCTGTGTGTGCTAAGTTTGTTTTGAAGCAGTATGCTAGCTCTGTGCTAACCATGCGGCAGATTCTCCTCCAGACACCTTTTTTCTGTAGCTAATGTAACATTTCGAGACCACTGTTCTGGCCCTTTGCTTTACAGTGTGACATAAAACGTTTGCGAGACGTTTATTAGAATTAGGAGTAAAACTTGTTTTCGCTCCTGCGCCTCTGTCTTGCGACCTCTGCCTCGTCTCTCATGACAAACGGCCGCTGTCGCTGCCACGGGCCTTTTAAGGACAGCGTTTCAGGTCGACGTCGAACTGTAATATGTTCAGGGAACAACTTTATGAAATCATAAAGAGCAAATGGACGGAGCGGGTAGACGCTCAGCACTAAGGGAATCCGACTAACAACCTCCTGAAATATAAGATGCAGACTCCTGGAATTAAATTCCCTCTATCATCCGGTTAGCGTTCTTATTCTTATTCAGATCAGGAATTTGATAAACAGCAATCTAAGATTACTTACTTTTATCACATTAGTATTGGGTTGATGCCCCTGAAGCATTGTTTGCGGTAAGAGCGTGAGAGGACTAAATGAATAAATAAATGAACTACGCAAAATGATTAACGAAAAGGGCCAATGAAGTATTGTCTTTGACAATTTTATTTTTTATTTTTTCCCACATTTGGCTTAATAAATATTCAATTTGGCTCAGTTCTACCCGAATACGGGATACGTCAATGCAAACGTGATTGATTTGGCAGCCGCAATACAATTTACTCACTTAAGGAACAGCGTACTGTATGTGCAAATGAATACGTCCGAAGGGCACGTATTAAATTTGCACTCGTGTCAGTAATGAGCCTAGTCCCTGCACCCTTTTGCAGTCTATTTGCTTCGTGTTATGTGTCATTAGTTAGCGCGAATGATATTATACTGCCTAGGTTGCCCAGTACTGATTCACAAAAAAGTCGCCTGCAGCTCATCCACAAATCACAAGTGCAATTTTTACCATGGATCTTAATAAATCAGGGCCTCGGTGTGTTATGCCTTGTGACAAAAATTGTCTATTAATATCGAGTATGTTAAATATGGAATAAGACATGGAAGGTCCACCCAGAGGTTGATCATTTTCCAAAAATGGCACAAGTGTGTTATTGCTCTTACACCACAGCCGTTTGCCATAGTAACCAGAGGAAAGGTTATCTGGGAGTGAATCGGCCTTTGGGACTTCCAGCTTCTTGCCTTTCTTTTTCTAGAACGTTCCCGCAAATGTCTGAGCACTCGTGGGCCTTGTAATGGAGAAGAAAGCATACCGAGTGTATGGACCCGGAGACCCACAGACCTTTACTAAAAGCATAAGTAAATGCATTAGTCAGAGTATTAATTAATGTGTTATCTGGTTTTAGATATGTGTGTGTGTGTATGTGTGTGTGTGTGCGCAAAAAAAGTGAAAGATAGCCGTTATGAGTTATCCATTCGGGTAAAGTCAATATTGCAATAAAAGGTTTGCTGTCTCTGTCCTTTTCTAAGATTTTTTCTTTTCTTCTTCTTTTTCTTTTTTCGCGTGTACAGGCTAGTGGAAGCCCCTAACGTGACGAGCTGCAGGGTTTTGTGTTTTTCCTTTCAGGAAAGAATCAAAGAGAAGCTGGTGAAGGAGATCTTGTAGTTCCATGCGAACATGTGAAATGTGTGCAAAGGGAACGAAGATGTGACAGTGGTCTTGCTTGGTATTAGAGTTAGGCTCCATATGGAGACAGGAGCGGTAGGGTAGTATCATATGATGCAGCAGCAGCCCTTGTTGTGTGATAGGTGTGTGAGTGTGCATGTGTGTGTGTGTCAGCCAAGTCTCCACAGGGCTTATCGCACACGGTGCAGAAAGCAACCTGTCCCTGGTGATTACCTACCTTTGGGTGTGTGTGTGAGTTTGTGAGTGTGTGTGCATGTGTATGTGACAGTGGGTGTGAGGGAGACTGATTTTCTCAGTAATGATGTCATCCTCGAGGATGTAATTCACAGTAATCTGGTGTGTGATTCTTATTTTCCCTGCCTGAGGGAGCAGAAGGACACCAAGACACCCCCCCTCACACTCTCTCTTTCTCTCGCTCTCTCTCTCCTTCACCACCCTTCCTAGCACTCTTTTTGCACAAGGATCAGGTGTTACACTTATGATCTCAATTCATCACACTTATCGCTAAACCTCGCCCCTCCGCATCTGATTGACACACGATTGCTGGACGCTTAGCTGTTTTTTTTGTGTCATTCTGCCGTTCTTATCACTTGTGTTGGATTTTTATCATCGTAGAAGCTGCGTTGTTGTTTCTGGTTCCTGTGGTTGCTTCTCAGAGGATTTGTGAAACTAAGTTTCAGGTGAAATTAATCTTAATCACATAAGCGCATAATTAAATTGAGGGGGGTAAAAAAAATACCTTATTAAATAATAAGGTAATGTCTATGTTAATAATTTACTTTAATGTAAAATAACTTGATCTTATCAGAAATGTACAGTATATATGTGTACATGATTTCATCTAATTAAAGTCATGCGAAAAGGACCAACCTTTCAGACGTGGTCCGAATGGAAACGGAAAACTGGATGCTCAGCTCTTCCAGTGCCAGGTTTGTGTTATTCCCTCATGATGTCGCTTACAAGTAAGCAGATAAAAGGTCTAGAGTTGACGGCGTTCGCGTTTGGAATCAGTCACTGTTAACTTTCGATATGAAGGCCAAAGAGCTGTCGCTGCCAGTAAAGCGAGCCATGATTAGGCCGAAAACAAATCCATCAGAGAGACAGCTAAAACGTTCGCAGCGGCCAAATCGACGATTTGGAACGTTCTTCAAAAAAAGCCTGGAAACGTGGTGGATGACGGAAGAATTCTTTCCTTGGTGAAGAAAAACCCCTTTAGAACCGATCAAGAGCACCCTCCAGGAGGTAAGGGTATCTGTGTCAAAGCCAGTAATCAAGACAAGAGTTCACCGGAGTAAATATAGAGGGTTTACCACATGATCGGAAACCATTGGTAAGCCTCAAAAACTGGAACGCCGGTTTAGTGTTTGCAAAAAAAGCTTTGAACAGCATCCCATGGACAGGTGAGACAAAGATCAGCTTGCCGAGGAGGAGAGTACGGAACTGCTCGTGAGCTTTACCTCAATGTTTTGGCAATGTGCTGATACTGGAGACTAAACAAATGGGAAGTTGTTACTATAGTTGTTACGAAGTTGTTAGTACCGCGAATGAGCTCATTAGGAGTAGAAACCTAAACCTAAATCTAACGAATTACCGTTTTGAGGGACAGCCTGCCTGCTTTCCATTTAGCAAATATGCTAATTAGCATATTAGACCGAATTTAGAGAAACACCGTCACCCATTAATTGAGGCAGGTTATTCATGTTGGCGCGATACTGACTGTGCAAACGGCATTATTTCTTTATTTATTCGTTTTCCCCCAAGCACACGCCATGCCACGTTCCGTCTGACACGCTGACAATTTCCATGTCACCTAAAGTCGTTCGTTCTAAAGACGAAAGGCTGGTAACTGACAGCAAAAGACTGACTGATTGGATAATGAGATGAGGTGAACAGCGTCTCTAATGCTTTTTCTTCCCAGCACGGCTAATTAATTCAGGCGTAAAAACTCGTAACCGGTTCTGGATTGTGAAGCAAAAAAAAAAGAATAAGACGCGTTTATTAAATGCACGTAACATAATCAGGCAGAACGAAGCTGGGGATTAAATCGGGGATCGACTCACATGGTGAACAGCGCCGTGTTGTCAGTGGATCGTATTGATCCGAGCATGCAACACAGCATCGTATCTAAAAGCTATCGATCGCCATAAACAAAAAGGACCGAATTCGGAGAGCTGTATGAATTTTTAATATCGCGGGGCTCCCGAAGCCATCGGAGATGGAGCTTTTCCGTGATTCACTACCTGAGTAAGTGCTTATTCAGTCCCGAGGAGGGGGCGCAGATGTCTTTTTCAGAAAATGCTAATCGGCAGAAACGAGTGAAACATGCACAATTCATCCCTTGATGTTTCTCCTTGTATGCACTTTACGGCAAAAACAATATAAAAAAATAATAATTAAAGCCTCCTGGCTGAAAAAGTTGCATTTGCGTTTGCTTTGCTTCAGCACTTAGAGGACAGGAAGGATTTGTTTTAGCTTTGTATAAGATGTTCGGAGCTTGTTTCCCAAGGGGATGCTGATAGTCCCTGAGGCCATCCAACACACACTCACACACACACACACACATTTACATGGTGTACTGCCAAAATTGAGGTCCTCTCATGGGCCCGATTGAAAATATCATCCACAGCACTTTCCTGTGCCCATTTGAGGATACACAGACCCAAATTTCTCAGTCCTTTTGGAATAAAAAATAGCCGTCTATTTAAGGAAGTGGAATTAGCTGTAAATTTTAGGATTCGGAAGGATGTGTCCTAACTCGTGATTTCTCTATAGTCGGAGCCATTTTCAGTCATTTGTACGGCTTGGGAGTACGGAGCTGAAGTGTTTTGTCGCTTTGCACTCGAGTTGACTGGGGTTTAGCAGAGTTTCAAGGATAGTCACTGATAGACCGTATGTGAGTGTGTGTGTGTGTGGACAGACCGTGGATCAGTGCCAGGCAGGAAGAGCCAGGAAATCCCCAATCAGGGGCCAAACTTGGCTCAAAGAAAGGGCACAGTGCCACTTATCCCACGATCCAGCAGGAACAATGTCACCACTCTAAACTTCATTAAATACTCTGCTAATCTGCTAAATTCAGGACGCTCGTACTCGAGCAGTGAGTTACCGAGGTAACAAGCCACTTTCCGGTTTAAATATAAATAATACATTGATTGATATCATGAAAAGGGTGGTGCGGTGGTTAGCACTGTCGCCTTGCAGTAAGAAGGTCCTGGGTTCGATCCCCAGGTCACCCAGGGTGCCTTTCTGCGTGGCGTTTGCATGTTCTCCCTGTGCATGCGTGGGTTTCCTCGGGGTGCTCCGGTTTCCTCCGACAGTCCAAAGACATGCTGATTAGGTCAACTGGCTATTCTAAATTGCCCATAGGTGTGAATGCGAGCGTGTTTGTCTGCGGGGGCGGGGTGCTGTGATGCGTTCTGGGACACAGGTATCACGTTTAGCCTATACAAAAAAGCTCAGGCTGTGAGCAGTGAATTCAAATGAAAGTTTTCCCTTTTTTTCTCACGCGTATAAGATGAGAATGCTACCAACACTTTTATGTTGTGATGAATGAAAGCGTGGAAACGAACACCATCTGACTCGCATTAGCAAGTTGTCACATCCGTTTGCCATCAGCTGACTTGGCATTACGACGTTCTTCGTCCGGTGGGTACTCCGCAAGAAGGCTGACTCCGTTTAATTAACCGTTTTCTTTTATTGCGTCGGTTCCCAGACAATCCCAGCTCTTATTAGTTAATTAATTTCCTCTTGAGCAAACCCGTGCGGTCGACTTGTAATTGAATTCTAAGATGACATTTACACTGTGCGTTGTTTGTAGTAATGCTAGGAGAACGTTAGATGTGTGGGTGTGGGAAAGCGAAGCAAGGAGGAGAAGAAGACGAGTGGCGTGGACATGTGTTGGTGTGTGCGTGCGTGTGAATTTACGAGTGCAGGCCTTGATTAAATCCATGACCTTCAGCTCCTGCACACGCAATCAAGACGAGGGCAAATTCATCATCCCATTGATCCATCAGTTGAATTGCGTTTTGCGACTTGACCTCGCCAAGATAGTCTAATTTGCTCTCCTGGCATGTTCATGCCTTAACTGCATCATGAATTTACAACCCTACCCCTGACACACTACCCATATCCAACCCACACCTTCGTCTGCCTCTGAACAGCAAAGCAATCAAATATATTTGCCCTCTCGGTTCATTAGCATTCATTCTCACCCCCTCCACACACTGGAATTTGCATACATAAGAAGATTCTTTTGGTTTTATACCAGCTTGTGCCAGGCTAACACCATTTTCGGAGTACTTCTTCTTTCCTCCTGCTTCCAAACAGCTTCCGTTTGGGAGTGGGGGTGGGGGTGTAGTTGAACATGGCTCCTTAGAGGATTGGAGAAATCGGGCCATCCAAGAAGGCTCAGGGGCGAAGGAGCAAGAAAAAGTAGTAAGAGAACTGAAGGAACAGTGAAGGATTTTCCTTATGGTTCAATTTTTTTGTACTTGTAGCCCTGAAAGGAAGCTGTGTATAATCTGAGTTGCTAAAATAAAAACAAACAAACAATGGAAAGCAACCCAAGTGCTCAGGGATGTCTTGGTTCCTTAATCCTGGTATGGTTCCAATCCTGAACTGAATCCATTCTGAGCTCATAGTTGACAACGAAGTGAACGTTTTCATTGCTTCACTAATATTTGGGCTCTTTCTTTTCTCTTTATTGCAGCTTGCAGACCAGGTACATACAAGGCCTCGGCAAAAGATGCGTACTGCACCAAGTGTCCTCCACACAGCTACTCGCAGCAGGAGAAGGCATCCGAGTGCACATGTGAGAAGGGCTACTACCGCGCTGACATGGACCCTCGATCCATGGCCTGCACTAGTAAGTTGAGGGATGAACTTGCACCTGGTGCATTAGAAGAAAGTGTGAAGTTAACATTGGTATTTTGGGGATGAAGAGACCCTCAGGGAGGGAAGAATGGCAAGCAGAGTGAGCAAGATAAACATTTAAGTGCACATTTGGTTAGTCTTGTGAGATGGATAAGTAAGAGTGGAGGAATATGTGAAGGAATGATGGGAAGTGGAACGGTGGATTTTTACTGAATGTGGAAGCAAGATAAAGTATTAAGACTACATGTCTAGATGACCATAAATCAAGCTGGATAGATGGATAAAATGGAGATAGACTGGTTGGATGGATGAGTGGTAGTTAAATGAATTGTAAGGTAGATGAGTGGATAACGGTTACAAATTGAAATGAGAGTATACTTAATTATATAAAAAATGCTGTTGATATTTTAATAAGTACTCTCCAGTCTTAATCTAGAGGGCTCTGTCTGTCTTGTTGTGGTCCATCCTAGATGAACTGTACCAGGTGGCTGGCAGGCTGGATGGATGGATGGATGGATGGATGGGTGGATGGATGGATGAATGGAGAGATGCCAGCTGGCTAGTGGAAGGATTGATGGATGGATGGATGGATGGATGGAGAGATGCAAGCTGGCTAGTGGAAGAATTGATGGATGGATGGATGGATGGGTGGATGGATGGATGGATGGATGGAGAGATGCCAGCTGGCTAGTGGAAGGATTGAT
>JAQMYM010000001.1:21171545-21191898 GCA_030014255.1 Parauchenoglanis ngamensis
TTGATGGATGGATGGATGGATGGATGGATGGAGAGATGCCAGCTGGCTAGTGGAAGGATTGATGGATGGATGGATGGGTGGATGGAGAGATGCCAGCTGGCTAGTGGAAGGATTGATGGATGGATGGATGGATGGGTGGAGAGATGGTCTGAAGGATGGGTGCAAGTAGAAATGGATAGATTGACATGTAGTAGGTGTCATATAGTAACTGATAGATGGAAGAATAGATGGATAGGTAAAATGAGAATGAAAATTAAACAGTAGTGGAAGGAATGAAAATGTGGTCGTTGGGTAGGAAATGTAGTGGTTGAACAGATGAACTGCACGATGGATGGATGGACTAAAATGGATGGATGGATGTGGGAAACTGTGAATGGCTAGATTCATGAATGGATGTATAGTAGCTGTATGGATGAGCTGAATGATGGATGGATGAATGGTTGGACTGTAAAATGGATGGATGGATGGATGAAAAGGTAGCATGAAAATTAAATGGATGGAGGTTCCACCAGATTTCCTCTGACGCATTGAGAGGTTATTACTAAGTGACTATTACATCTTTGCCTCATAATGCTTATTCAGGGCATTTACGGGGGTCACTCTATTGACTGGGAGAAGGAATAATGAAGTGGGTGGAGGGGGTCTGAAATCGACTCATTAAATGAGCAAGACGAAGCGATACAAATATTTTAAATTCACTGTCTCTTTTAGAATTTCATTCGCCTCCAACTCTTCCATAACAGACGTGGAACTCAATTAACAGATCCACTGCATTGATAATACATGTCATGCCTGCTGACGTGTGTGTGCATGTTCATAATGACCTTCAGCTATAACTGAACACACACACACACACACACACTCAAGCGAGAGTGTTATCACTTGCCCAAGATCTCTAATGCAATAATCCGATGAATTCAGCAGCAGGAGAGAAGTGTGTGTGTGTGTGTGTTTGCTGAGACATGGAAATCATGTGCCAGGAAGCAACAATAATGTGCTAATCGAATCACTCCCATTTGTGACATGCACTAGACAAAAGGACGCTGATACATACAGCATGTCTGCTGCTGAGCTGAGGACACACACACACACACACACACACGCACACAAATCATACACATGCAACCAAGAGTCAAATTCAGAGTCAGAGGAAGGAAAATGAATCAGTAGGTGAGATACAAACACTTAAAGTTGTGAGTGAAATAAAGAGTCAGAGAATAAAACACACACACTTGGGAATCAACAAATGAGTCAGAGGGGAGGGAAAGAATCAGAAGGGGAGAATCAAACATGCACACATTTATTTGAGAATCACGTAACGAATCAGAGAAGAGAGAATGAATCAGAAGGAGAGAATCACACACACACATGCATACACACTCACACACTAATGAGTCAGAAGAGAGTGAATGAATCAGAAGGAGAGAATCAAACACATAGACATTTGAAAATCGACAAAAGAGTCAGAGGGGAGGGAATGAATCCGAAAGAAAGAATCAAACACGCAAAGAAAGCATCAGAGGGGAGTGAATGAATCAG
Organism: Parauchenoglanis ngamensis; assembly: GCA_030014255.1. NCBI lineage: Eukaryota > Metazoa > Chordata > Actinopteri > Siluriformes > Auchenoglanididae > Parauchenoglanis > Parauchenoglanis ngamensis. The sequence continues at coordinate 21,173,085 of JAQMYM010000001.1, forward strand.
AAGGAGAGAATCACTCACACACACACACACACACACACACACACACACACACACACACGGTAAGGGGTGTGGCGATGTAAGCGGTGTGCATGATTGGTAGGTCATCAGGGAGCTTCTGTTCATTTATCTTTGCCTGTGGATCTGATAAAATGTCATCACCATGGGCAGTTAAACCCTCCCTCCTTCTCTTCCTTCACCAGTTCTCTCTTCCTCTCCTCCATCATTTCCATCTTTCCTTTTAATCCGTATGGTGGAAAGGACAGCTTTCCGTCTTCATGAACAGTACTGAGGTGTTTTGATTGGGCCAATGGGTCACACTGTGCTGATGTTTTAACTCAGACATTTATTTTATTTCTTCGGTCTCTCTCTTTCTAGCTGTCTATCCCTCTCTTTTGGTCATATTTACCTTTACTCTGGAGCGCTCACACATTCTGTCTCTTCCTCAGGGTCTCCATCAGCTCCAGAAAATGGCATCTCTACACTAAATGACACATCTGTTGCTCTGGAGTGGCGTCCTCCGCGAGACAGTGGCGGCCGCAGTGACCTTGCCTACAACGTGCACTGCAGGAAGTGTGCGCCAGACGGCAGGAAGTGCGGCCCATGTGGAGGCGGAGTCCACTTCACGCCACGGCAATTTGGCCTCGATGCAACGAAAGTGCTCGTGTCCGGCCTGCTTCCTAACACAGACTACGCTTTTAGTATCGAGGCGATCAATGGCGTCTCCGATTTGAGTCCGAGCCCGAAACAACAGCTCACCGTCAATATCACCACCGGTCAGACAGGTACCACCTGGTTACATTACAGTATTTAAAGTACTGAAAAACTTATCATATAGTATTTGATTTCAACATACATGTTTAATGCACTTGAATACATTTTCAACTTAGTATGAATGAGTATTCATTCTGACATCCAGGGTTCAGTTTTTATTCAACAGCAGAACAACAGTAAGGCGTGTGATAGGTGTACGTACGTGAGCTGGGCAGTCCACCTCTCACTTTCCACTCGTTCATGCTCAAGGGCTTTTTATTGTACCTTTATTTTTGTACTTAGAGCCTCTTTAAAGCTTTGAACCACAGGCTCGAGGCTTAACCATGACCTCAGAGCATAAAAGCCAACAACCCTTCATCTAGTCATCACATTCCTATATTTAGTATGTCTTATTTATATTCAAGAAAGACCACTTGTAGATTCTGCTACATCTTTGAGTACTGCCGCTATGAAATATCAACCGTGAGACTCCTCTGGTTATGTAGTCGACACATATACAAGGTCTCAAGAACAGATGGATGGATGGAAGGATGGATGGATATACGGCAGCTAAACGGATAAACTGAAAGATGAACTGAACGATGGATGGAGAGACTAATGGATGGATAGTCTAAAGTACCAGAGGATGGGTGGTCATATGGCAGCATGGGTGATGGATGGGTGGATTGTCTGATGGATGATTGGTCTCAAGGATGGATGGATGGGTGAACATATGGCAGCAGAATGGATGAACTGAAACATGGAAGGATGAATGGATGGTCGGTCTAATGGATGGGTAGATGGATTGTCTGGTGGATGTTTGGTCTAAAGGACAAATGCATGAATGGAAGGATGAACGTATATGGATGGATGGTCTCAAGGATGAATGGCTGGATAAACATATGGCAGTTGAATGGATGAACTGAAGATGGATGGATGGGTGAATGGATGGATGGATGGGTGAATGGGTGAATAGATGGATGGGTGAATGGATGGATGGATGGGTGAATGGATGGATGAATGGATGGGTGAATAGATGGATGGATGGATGTGTGAATGGATGGGTGGGTGGTCTCAAGGATGGATGGATGGGTGAACATATGGCAGCAGAATGGATGAATGGATGGTCGGTCTAATGGATGGGTAGATGAATTGTCTGGTGGGTGTTTGGTCTAAATGATAAATGCATGAATGGAAGGATGAACGTATATGGATGGATGGTCTCATGGATGAATGGCTGGATAAACATATGGCAGTTGAATGGATGAACTGAAGATGGATGGATGGATATGTGACTGGATGGGTGGATGGATGGGTGAATGGATGGATGGATGGATGGGTGAATAGATGGATGGGTGAATGGATGGATGGATGGGTGAATGGATGGATGGGTGAATAGATGGATGGGTGAATGGATGGATGGATGGGTGGATGGATGGATGGGTGGATGGAGGGATGGATGGATGGATAGATGGATGGATGGGTGAATAGATGGATGGGTGAATGGAGGGATGGATGGATGGGTAAATGGATGGATGGATGGATGGATGGGTGAATGGAGGGATGGGTGGATGGATGGATGTATGGATGGATGGATGGATGGATGGATGAGGACAGATGGTTAGTTGGATGGGTTGATGGGTGGTCTAGGCTTCTACATGCATTTCAGGCTCTGATTTTGTTCACTTCCATCCAGCTAAACTAAAAATAGGTGCCCACTAGCCACCTGACTGACCGAGGCACTTGGAGTGGGACACTTCTGAGGAGTTAACCCAGAGTTATCAGCTGACTGGATACCCTGAATGCCCAGTGTGAGCATAGTGTGCTGTCTCCTGCTGCTGACTGTGATTGACACGTCACGCTTGGATGAGTCTTTCCATCATAATTTGGATCGGCATTCTTTTGTGTCAGTGATGATAGAGATAAGTGTGTGTGACGGACACTGGATTCATAAATATGCACAAGGTTTCCTCAGAAGAGGGGGAGATAAACCCGAGGCGTTCTGAATACTTATTCAAACGTGACCATCAGGTCTAAGCTTTGAGAATATAAGTTGCTGTGATTTCAAACACATTCCAATTAGCTAAACATACATGCTTCGAGTAGCAAAACTGCACAGCATGAATTTGTGAGGATTTTGAGAAAGACAGAAGGAGAGAGAGACGAGAGAGGTGTTATTGGACTGGAACTGTCAGGTGCCAACGTAGGAGTGTAATTACATGCTGGAGTGTGGCCTTGTCTGCAACACCTTCCTGGGGCTGTGTGTGTGTGTGTGTGCGTGTGTGTGTGTGTGTGGGAGAGAGAGAGCATCTGAGAAAGAGAGAGAGCCTTTGAAGAAAATGTGTGATGAGAATGATAGCAGGAGATCTCTGATTGAAACTGAAAAAAAAAACAATGGTTATTTAGCATTTTGACTTCATAATAGTCTCTCTCTCTCACACTCACACACACGCACACACACACACACACACACACACGTCTCGTTTAAATATTACTAGATATGCTCGAGTTTCAGAATGCATCAACACCCTCATGCTGTGCTGTTTATCCTGCTGTAATTTCTCATTAAGAAACGACAGCAATCAATTTCAATTACAAAATCAATTTCTCTCTCTCTGTCTCTGTTTCTCTCTCTGTCTGTCTGTCTGCCTGTCTCTCTTTCTTCCTCTGTCTCTCAGTGAGTGTCATTTTGAAAGAGAGGAAGAGTAAAGACAGCATCACTCTGGCGTGGCAGGGACCGGACAGACCCAACGGAGTCATCGTCGAATATGAAGTCATCTATTATGAGAAGGTAATATTCTCTTCTCTTCTCTTTTTCATTGTCTTTTCTCTCATTTACTCTTCTTTTCTCTTTTCTTCTCTCATTGTCCCCTCTCGTCTCGTCCCGTCTCTTCTCTTCTTTACTCCTCCTGTCTGTTTTCTCATTGTCTTTTTTGTCTTCTCTTCTTTTCTCACATTCTCTTTTTCCTCCTCTCATTGTCTCTTCTTTCATTGTGTTTCTCTCTTCTCTCATCTTCTCTTCTCTCGTTGTCTCTTCTCTTCCCTTGCTTCCTGTTCTCTTTTCTCTCCTTTCATCTTTCTGTTGTCCTCTCTTCCTCTTCTTCTCGTCTCTTCTCATCTTTCGCCTTTGGCGGTCTTCACGACTTTCCCTTTCTTCGATTTTCCTGTATTTTCTCATATATGCCTTCTTTTCCTTTCCTTTTCTTTTTTCTTCTCGATTCTCGCCTCGATTCTTTTTGTCTCTTTGCTTCTTGGTTCTCTGTTCATGTCTGTCCTTCTCTTGCCATCTATCCATCCACCTTTTCATCCATTCATTTAGACCATCCATCCATTCAACTACCATATGTCCATCCATCCATCCATAAAGCGTCTCTTCACGTTGGCCATCTTCTCTCTCTTTGTCTCTTTGTTGCTCATTTTCTTTGTCATTTCATTTCTCGTCTCTTTCCTCTTTTTATCTTCTCCTGTCTCGGATATTCTCCTCCTTCATCACCCACTTTCCACTTCTCCTTCCTACCTGTCCCAGTGCTCTAACACTCCTTCCCACACAGTAAAGCGTGCTTTTAGCCCCGCACCGTAAGTGTGTAATGACAGCAGGGTGTTGCGGAGCCGTGGGGTGGCGTGAAGACGTTCTCTCTTTAATGAGCACCGACATTGACACAAAGCCTCAGGACAGCAGAAAGAACCTCAGCTTAACACACAGCACACGTGCAACGCTTCCCGAACGTCTGAGGCCAAGAAGCGCTTTTATTCACTCAATTATTAAAAGCAGTGGCAATCATTTTAATATTTATGAAAGCACTTTGCATCACCCCTCAATAATCATCACAGTGGTTTATACCTACGCAGGGATAACTGCTTAAGGACAAACCATTCTGACTTTTAGTGTCAGCGGGGTGACGGAACGAAGATTAATGTGTTTTAAAGCATGCGTGAATGTGTGTGTGCGCTCGTAATTGCAAAATATTATATTACAGAAAAGACAGTCAATAATTTACCCTTTTTTTTTAAGTAGCAAAGGCAGCATGCTGTATAATAATAATAATAATAATAATAATAATAATAATAATAATAATAATAATAATAATAATAAGGTTATACAATCACATAATCTTTAAACATTACTTCAAAAATTCATTTAATTAAAAAATTGGTCATGAAACGTCAACAACTCAGATTTTATTTATTTATTTATTTATTAATTTTTAATTTATTATTAATAAATTAATTACATTTTATTTATTTATTATCTAATTTAGTCTAATGCTTTTTTTTTATTTATTTTTTTTTTTTGGGAAATGTTACAGGAAAAAGCGCTCCATTCCTCTTACATCACTTCTTTTTAAAGAACGCATTTTTTTCCATTTCTAGTTACAGTTAATGTTGCGGAACGTCCGTAAGACGCGTCGATTCCTGTTTTCACGTTATAGCAGCTATAAATAATCGTTACTTGGCCTCTTGAAGGAAAAACAAAACCCAAGCCAACAGAAGCGACGAAAAACCTTTTGACTGTTGCGAAACACGGACACTGGAGACTCCTTCCGAAAATCACGTGTAAACGTTTCCTATAAGAAAGCGGTCGACAATTACAGGGTTTTCCAAACCTTTATACGTGGAACGTCGACCACGCAAGTAAGCTGTTATTACAGTGTGACGATCATAACAGGATCGGAATTGAGCATTTAACACTGCGCCACCTTAAAAAATAATAATGTTTAGCAGACGACTAAACGTCGCTAGTTGGGTTAGCGTACATCCTTCACGACTGGTTTGAGCGAGGAGCAGGACGGGCCCAGACGCCGGATTAAGCGTGATTATGGGTTATGAGTTTATATTGAATATGCAGATGGGTGTCTGGCACAGAGGAGTCTGTGGCAGATGGTGTGAGACACACACACACACACACTTGATCGTTCTGGGTTCATTAGGTGGCGAAATGCCCTGTTGGAGTAAATCGGATGGGCTGCACGTACAGCTAGGCTGAGTGACAGCGGGTACCATTTTGATTTCTCGGTGGACATTTGCTTGTATGCTTAGCGCTTAGCTTCTACCCTTTGAACAAACATGTTAAGCACACATCATCTAGAGCGCCAGATGTTGACATTAAACCCACTCGGTATGAACATCTGACAGACTCATGACAGGAAACTGATATAATGTTTAATATTATTAAGATATAAAAACTAACCTACAGGAGCAGGAGCCGCCGCTTCTTACTCTAACGCTTCCCTTTTTATCACCGCTACAGCCATTTCCATTTATTAAACACGACCTACTCAATAATTCAGAGCCGGAATATTATCCAGAGACTGTTCCTTTATTAAATTCATCACAAGATCCACTTTTCTTTTTCTTTTTTTCAACCATTTCATGCTAACGGAGCACCCCCGAGTTCCCACAGCCTGTATTTACTTATTTCTTTACACTTACTATTAAAATACTAATATACTGCTAACTGTCAAAGGCGCTAGTTTAGCATAGGAAAGTCATGCGTAATGAAAATGCATTCTCTTGCTAAACGCTAATATTATTCGAGTCCAGACTGAGGTAAACCTTTTTTTTTTTTAATGAGATGGTTCGAATAAAAATCTATGCTAGCTGTGAGTTTTAGTGATTGTTACCTAAAAAGCTTCATTTTAGCAAAGGTAAACATGATTTTATGCGAACTAATCCTCACGCTAGAGTTTTTTTTCCATTGTCATTGTTAGCATAAAATGCTAATATTACCAAATGTAGACAAGGTATTTTGGTATACATTATGGAAACCAGTTTACAATAAACTTGTTCAGTTTTTATTCATTGTTAGCATAAAATGCTAAAAATTTACCACAGGCTAGAACACATCAGCATAAGAAAATTAAGTTATGCTAACTAATCCTCATTAATCCTCAGAGTTTATTTGTCATTGTTACTCTAAAATGGTTAGCTAATGTTACTAAATTTACCACAATAGTTTGACCAGTAAACATAAAATCTTGAATTGTAATAACTTCTAAGCAGGATTAGTTTGCAAAACTATTTCTTGATAATGTTTACCGACCAAACTGCTTTTGGTCAATTTATTAAACTTAGCATTTATTCATTCATACTAATTTTGCCAAGCGTAGTTTCGCCCGTGAACAATCCTGATTAGCATTTACTGTTTCTCATTGTTAGCCTAAAATACTAAAGTTTTTACCAAAGGTAGTTTGGGTAGTAATTACTTTACGCTCGCTAATCCTCATTAGCGTTTATTCATGACAATTGTTAGCCTGAATGCTAATGCTAAATTTAGCCTCATTTGCCTGTGTTTATTGTTAAAATGCAAATGTTAATACATTTAGCGAAGGTACCTTTGCCAGTAAACATCATGAGTATTAACCCTCATTATCCTTTATTCATTGTTAGCCTATGTTTGATAAAACGCTGCAGTAGATTTACCAAAGGTACTTTGATGAATAAATGTGAAAATTCATTCATGCTAACTAATCTTCCTTTGTCATTTTTAGCCTCAAGTGCTACTGTTATTTAATGCACCAAAAGATAGTTTGGCCGTTAAACATTATAAAAATGAATCTATGCTAGCTAAACCTAGATTTTATCATCATGCTAATTAATAGCAAGATTTGCTTGGTAACAGTTTTTCTCATGGTCCTTTGGTCCTTTCAGAACCAGCGGGATCAGAATTATACGGTGCTGAAGACAAAATCTAACATGATGACCGTTGAAGGCTTGAAACCCGGCACCACATACGTATTCAGGGTTCGAGCTCGAACCGATGGAGGCTACGGCAGCTACAGTGGAGAGATCGAGTTGGAGACCAGCCAGGAAGGTAATTTCGCCCTCGTCGTCTTTCCTCTTCTTTTTCATGTCCTCTATGCCGCTGTAGTTAGGCTTTTACTGGAAAATCCTTTGACCCCTTAGAGATTTCTAATGGTTCCTGATGAATTTTTAAGGTGGAACATGTTGTTCCTAACGGTTCATTTAGATTTTTTTTTTCTCCTTTCTTTCTTTTTTCCAATGGTAATCATCTACACATGAAACAGGACTTACTGGGTTTTGGTGGTCATATTAACCATTATGAATTTCATGGAAAACATTAAACCAGTTCCCATTATGTAACAGGAATAATCACAGATTTTTGTAATAGGTCGAGGTTTTCTTCTTTTCTTCGAAGAACAGCTAAACACCGCATAACATTTGGCTGAGGTGGAAAAACAACTCTCTAATCACCCTGACAAACTGTCTTCCTTTGAATTTGGCTATCATCAGTCAGTGATAATACATTAGCATGCAAAACATTAGCGTTTCTGGTTGCGTTTTGACTTTTTAAAAATTTTGCGAAGTATATGGATTGGAAACATATTTACCACAAGGAACAGTCATACTTTGGGCTTGTGATATATCAGGGGCATTTAGTTTTTTTTTTTATTACACTCCATGAATAAAAGCTAGTGAGAAAGAGAGAAAGAGTTAGCATTATATTTAGCTGGAATTATGCTAACTGATTCCTGCTTAGCTTTCATTAACCTTAGCATTCTCTGAGGAGAAAATTGATCATTTGATAATTTCTTTCATCTAAATTTGCTCTCTTTCTCCTCCTGTGTGTGTGTGTGTGTGTGTGTGTGTGTGTGTGTGTGTGTGTGTGTGTGTGTGTGTGTGTGTGTGTGTTTATGTGTGTGTCTGACTGAGCAGCTGCTATGAGATTTAGCACTTTGTTTTTGTTTTAATACCGTGAAGTGGAGTGTGACTTACTTACCTCTTTGCCTTTGTTACCCAAGAGAGGGGAAAAGTGTGCACGTTTTAATGCCTGAAAGGACAAGGAAAGCTCTGTTGCGCAAACGTGTCCGCTTGCAACAGTCGACACACACATCGACAAATCTTTAAGGCCATTGTATGTAGTGCATGTTTGACTAATTGAAGCCCTGTTACGCCCCAGCAGGACTTGGTCCAAGGTCACTTTTTTAATACTGTGCATCCATCACGTTAATTACTCTTTTAATTAGACATGAGGTGCTTAAGCTCATGCCTCATTGCAATGTATTAATAAAAGCTATAAATCCCTTTGTTCTTTGGTCCCGGAGGATGATATAGCACGCATAGAGTGGGTTTTGTTCGTATTTTCTGGCAGTGTAAGATCTCATTCCAGGATTTGTTGTTAATAAAGCCTTCACCTGAGCTAATTCAAGTGCTAACAAACTGTAAAAAAAAATTACAAATCCTGAACAAACTACAGGTCTTGGTATTTCAATAAATGACACTTGCCTAGTCCTCTTGTCCTGCGCTGTTTAATATCAAGCACGCGGCTCTGCTGGATGTTAGCGAATGTAATTTGAAATCAATTCATGTCGCTAAGGATATTCATTTCATTTTCCCCGAGAGGGACACTTACTCATGTGCACCCAGCCTTGATAAATGATGAATACGTTTTGAGTAATGGCTCAAAAAAAAAAAAAAATCCATACAGCGGTGGAGAAACATCCAAAATCAGGCCTGTAGCTTAGAGCGGTAACACGGCCATTTTCTAATTTTCTAAATCTTTAAAAGATCCAGTCACTCTTAGTGCAGTGTCCTCACAATTACATCACTGTAATTTATCTCTCTTTCTTCTAGATATGCTGGCTATTGGAGATCCGAACCAGTCCACCATCTTGGCGGTGTCGATAGCAGGAGGCGTTGTGCTGCTCATCTTCCTCGTCACCTGCTTCGTAGTGAGCGGAAGGTAGATTATTTGGCTAGAGCTTTATAAGAAAAAAAGTGGGAGTGATTTCAAAATCATTGTGATCCTCCAAAATTCGCGATAAATAAAGCAATCGGAGATTTTGTGAAATTTTCTGGTAATTCTATAGTTAGGTAGGTACACATTATACTATATTATACTATATAAAAGAAAATACAGTGAGCCTAATTTAGCCCATATTACCTATTATCACTTAAAACAACTATAAAGAGTCGTCACGTCATCACCAGCCCTTTTTTTCCCTTGTTGAAGTTAATAAGACAGGCGAAACCGTAAAAACAAAAGTACAGCATCAGCATCAGAAAACTACATCTGACACTGGATACTTGTTCAATTCTTCAATGAATCATAAACTAATATTATTAATAATGTTAATCTTAATAAGGTACAATACAGAATTGTACGTATTTGATTTGGTGTAATTGTTTTGTGTAGTACCATCCACCCAACTAAGCTAAAAGAAGGACTCACTGGACCCATGAATAAGTTGTTTGCTCAGGAATCCGCTCCGACTGAATTAAGTAGTGATTCTCCGAATACTAAGCTCTTATTGAAGTCTGTAAAAATGTTAGCATTGATCCGAGGTGATTGCCTATCACACTGAGTGCTCTATTTAGGGATTGACTGGGGCCAGACCTAATCAGACCCAAAATGTATGCATACGCAGGCACACACACACACACACAGTTTAACTACGTGGCTTGGGCTTATCAACATATAAATAAAGAACAACCTTTAAAACTGCAAGCTGGGCTTTTCTGATCAAGATGTAACACATTTAAAAAAGCACACACACACACACACACACACACACAAATGAATCTGTTGTTGCTTCATATGCTTCTGCTTCACACCTGACGAGGGCTTAGAGACCACTCTCAGTAGTGAAGACAGAGAAACGGCATTTATTCATACACGTGCCGATACGCCGCCATGAATTCCTCTTTCCTGCTCTTTTTTTCCAGCTTCAGGCAAATTAAAAGCTGGACAAATAGAGCGGGGGGATGGGTGTGGGGGTGTCAAAGAGCCCTCAGCCGGCGAGGACAGCGTGTGTGTGTGTGTGTGTGTGTGTGTTTTCTCTGAGAAGATGAAAGAGAACACTTGAGAGACAGAAAAGGAGAGAAGGAGAGGTGAAGTGCGAGACAGAAAGAGAATGAGACAGAGCGGAGAGCTAAAAGGCCAAGACACTCCGTGAGTCAGATGAGGCACTGAATGAGAGAGAGAGAGAAGATGCGTTTGATTCACTCTGCCATCACCTGTTTCATCCAACACACTATTCAACATTTGTCTTCAACATTTATTTCTGCTTTTCCTCTCTGTACACATTATGGTTTCTCAATAACATGACAAAGTCTATTTATTTATTTATTTATTTATTTGGCCTATTAAATTCAAGGGAATAAAATCAATGCTAGCTTCCTGAATGTGTTTGAAACTGTCTTTATAAGGGAACCCTCTTATAGGTTTTTGCAGGGTTTCTCCAGAAGGGCACTATGAAGTCTTCTTAAAGTCATAGGTCCAGCTGTTTCTTGGCCAAAAATGCATCCATCCATCCATCCATCCATTTTCTGTGCCACTTATTCTTTGCGGGGAAGCTGGAGCCAATCCCAGCTGACTTCGGAAAGAGGCAGGGTACACCCTGGGCAGGTTGCCAATCTATTGCAAGGCTTGGCCAAAAATCTAATGTGACGCCTACATTTTCCAAAGCAAAAGCAAATATCTTTCCAATTAGGTGTAGAAAGGTAGCTTTTCAATAGGGATGGTTAAAGGATTTAGCATTATAAAGGGGTTCTACTTGGAACCTTTGGCAAAATGGAAACCATATGTGTTAAGGTTTTACGTAGAACCTATAAAAGTTCCTCCAAGAGCAAAGCCGAAGAATTCTAGGCAGGATAAGGGGTTAACATTTTGTTCAGAGTACAGTAGCTGTTCTTGTAATTTGTTGCTACATGTCAGAAGGCTGTAACTTGGCGGAAAATTAAGGACTATCAGGAATAGCTGCAAAAATTGCAAGACTTATGCATGTTGAGGTTTTTTCAAGCTGTCAGATAACCTCAAGGGCAAACAATCTTTGCAGTGAAGGCATTTGTTTTGCTAGTGATGGAAATTGTTTGACATTCTTTCTGCAGATATTTCATGGTATAAAGTCTCTTCACACTAAAGGCAGATATTAATCATTTGCAAACACAAATTTGAAAAATTTCAGCAGATGTAGACTTAGTTTCAATACATGAAAAAGAATACAGTGGATATAGAGATGCAGTGTCATATTTAATAAACCAGCTCTGGTTAGTTTCTCTTGGGCAATTTGTATAATGAAGCTTTTCAGTCACCCCAGGTTTTCACCCAGGGTAAACATCCTTAAACTCTTTGAAAAAGTTCCATCAAGCCAAGCTTTCTTTGCCTGGTCTCTGATGGAAACCTTGAGGAACTTCTAAGGAACCTTGTTTCTAATAGTGTAGCAAGTAAAAATGACTCAAGAGAAATCACCACTGAGGAGCAACTGAGGAGCTTTGCCAGAAATTTCTTGCCAGGAGAAGTCTTAAAACCCTCTATAGACAAACTCTTAAAAGGAGAAATGTCTTCAAGCTTATAGCTCTTCTGAGTCCACTCACTTAAACGTACTACTGCTACGACCTCAAGCTTCATTCTGGGAAATTGCCTTATCAAGTGCTTTGTAGTCTCTGTCAAAAGCATATCCACCTGGATATCTATGGATACCATCAAGCTATGACAGACTTTGAGAGGACTTTGTACAGTGATTTGTTACCAACTCAAAAAAGTTAAGGATTTTTAATTAATGGATTATTAAGTGTTTGGTGAACAGGTACGTCTTTATTCTCGGTTTGATATAAGTAAGACTGTCAAGGGAATTTTACTCCCATCAGGAGTCTTGATGCAGGTTTTTCTTGATCCTTGGGATGGGGGGTCAAGTTGGTTTCTATTGGGTCTAAGGGAATGTGTTGCAGTTCAGAGTTTGAAAAGTGCCTTTAGGTAGGTGGGGTGGTGGGGGGGTATGTTAAATAAGCTAGGAAGCAAGTGAAGAGAATGCAGCAATGGGGTACCATTGCCCAATATAGCAGTTGGAAACCTATGACTCTGTAGTGTTTATTTACATGTTGGTGGGAATTGGCAGGTGGCCAGATTCTTGAGAAAAATGGGGGGGGTGACTTTTGCTAGAGTGGAGGTGTTGGATGGAGTTATTGAGCTAATCTCCATATGGTACTACATTTACAGAAGAGAGGTTGAAATTTCAGGATGCCCAGACTAGTGGACTGTGACTCTGCCAATCCTCACTAACAAGCCCCTCTCCCAGCTCAAACACCTCCCCGTGGAGAAGCATACTATGTTGTGAGAATTCACAGCTTTGATGTACTAGTCTAGCATACAGGAAGTTCATATTGGCATGCTGCACTGCATTCAAACATTAAAAAAATTTTTTTTGCCAGTCTCCGAACTACCAGATGGTGAGCACACATCAGACTGCTTCTTTCTTTTCTTTCTCCAGTTCTGTTTCTCTGAGAAGCAATTAAAATCTGCCAGTTGAATGCTAACGATGTGGGAGAGTGTGTCTAACTCCCGTGAGCCTACCCAGTGGGCCTGGCAAAATGTTAGCGCTATTTCCATTCTCCCTACTTCCCCATATCCAGGCTACCCCCCTTGAATTTGACAAATTCATATACTGTCTTATGTGATGCTGGAGATCTACAACTTTGGAGTGCTTATTATCTACCTCACCTTTTAAAATTGAGGTTTTCCTGAAGACTTTGTTGAGTGTTATGTTAGAGTTAGAGATATCTCAATGGGGCACTGCATTTACAGAAGCTGGGCTGAACTAGGACAGGGGTATTCAACTAAAATTTGTAAAGATCCAACATGAAATTCCTCGCTTATAAAGGTCTGGATACCTTTCAGAACTAATGACTTTAGCCCAATAGCTAGACTCTGGTCTGATGAGCTGCCTTCTGCTAAATAATTAATAGAAATACATGTGGTTTGATAAACCACAAAAGCAGATTGCTAAAGAAGCCAGGCAAGTTCTTGTTTAGAAATCTAAAGTCTGATCTACAGCCAATGTAAGTATTCGGTTTAGTCTGCTGAAATACTTTGTTGGATCTGCCAACTGACAAACACTGGACTTAAGGCCTTTAAGTTATGAGATTCAAAGTGTATTACTAAAATAAGACACACAGAGTGCGCTTTGAAATGATCTTTTTTGGGCCATTGCAGACTGCTTTATGTTCAATGGTTTGCTAGTAAAGACCACAGCATACTACATGCTGAGATGATGTTTGGTTGGCTTCCAAACAATGTGACATAAATGCATGACATAAAAGCAAACTGATCTTGTGCGGAGGCGTTTCTGGTCATGCTTCGCACATTATGGTTGGGCGATCTCTGCAGACGAATGCAAATAGCGTGATAAAGATTGATAAATCTCAAAACTTGAGAGTTTGTGAGAAGCATACGAATGGTGTATCTCTTGGGAAGCCTGGTATAGATCAACATGTCTTTATAATTGAGAGTGAATTCCTCTGGAGGACCTTCGCGTCTGTATTATCTAAAGGAAGAAAATATTCTCTGTTAGTGCAGTGCTGTTAGAGTGGAGCATCTGGTCCATGCCTTGGGTTAGACCTGATATTTAAATGATGATGAAGTTGCATGTAAAACAGATGCACATTTGTATGCTAATTATCCCTAGAACCTGAGGAAAACAAAACATTAAAGAGTTGGATGGCTTTCATACCTCTAACATTATATATATTTGCCTCAATTAGATTGCCTCTACTCCAAGGTTTTTGGTAATAACCAATCTGGCTTGAGGAACTTAGAAACTGGCATGCAAGTTCAGTGTCTGGGAAACTTTGAACAGCATGGTGGCATTTCTCATCAGCCAGAACTATGCTTGTGTAGCACTTTTGTTCAGCTGTGTTGAAAGGAAAGGTGCCAGTGCTGGAAAGTGAGAAGCATTGCCTTCGTAATACAATGGACAGAATGAGACTGCCAAATGGTTTCACAAATTGGAGTGAGAGGCATTGTTCTACTGGTATGTCTGAAGACTTTCAGATCCGAGCCTACTGCCAAAAGAAGACATGGGAACATTTTTGATTAGCATGATGGTATAACAGATTCCTCATTCTCTTAATGTGATGGAGTGGCCTATGACCGGTGTGAAAGTTAAAACAGCCCTTGGGTACTGTTATTGTGTATCTTTACATGGCTAGCCTTTCATAGCAATGAGCCATGATGTACAAAAGTAGGGCACGTTGCCAACTGCACACATCCAGGCTTGTTCTTGCAAGTGAATGAAGAGTGAGCATGCATTGTTTTAATGGACAAATTCACCCTGAACAACTTGTCTACGAAATTAGCAAAAGTCGGCCTTCATGAATATATTGAGTTTTTTTAGTTTAAACTTTTTTAATGGTGCCTTACACAATGTCTGATGTCTGAGTCATGTATTTGTCCTAACCTTAGGGAAAGAGATTTTTTTTAAAACACTCCCATCACTGTTTTGATCTTCCATTCTCATTAGTCGTCAGCAGCTGGTCTGAGCCGGGTAACCAGAGAGCAGAGCTTTGATTTACACGGTCATTTGAAATAGAACTCTTGTAGTTCTTCGTTGCCGTTCTGCGCAGCACTTCCGCAGGGCTTAGCAAATGAGATTTTTATTGCTAGCCTTGCATACATGAGCATCCCGGTCAAGCTGCTGCGGTTGAGTGTCCTTATTAATTGGCCGGTAGTGAATCAAACTAGTAAAAACCTGCCCTCATGCGCTGGCCTCCCTATCTCATTATCGCCTTCCGCGTCCACAATTACCCTAATGAATAGGCTCCAAATTGAATGTTTTCCCCTTGCACCCTTTCGAGACATGGCCGTGCATTTGTCCGACGTCTCCATTTAATCTCGCTTCCTTCTCTAATAATGACTTTGGAATGAATCTTCTTCTCTCTCTCTTTTTTTTTTAAAGTAGTGTGCACTGGATAGCATCCAGGTCTACTTTATTAACGAGACAGAGAGAAGCTAAGAGATGAAAGATTATAAGTAAATGAAAAAAGAAGAAGACAAGGCACGGACTATAGATTTCACTTTCGCCCGAGCTGGTATTATATGATAAGCATGTCATATGTAGCCTTTTAATGCTAGCAGCTCCTTCTTACTGCTGTTAACATCACTGGCCACTCAGGACGAATAAAGCCATTTGCTACGACCCGGCTCTGACACAGGCAAGTGTTCCAAATCAGCGAATCTGCCCTAAAGCCCTGTCGTCGGTACAAATCATTGCCTCCGTCAGCCGCCGTGACTAAAGCATTACAGCCTTCCGAAAATGTGGAGCCGGAGATAGGCTCGCTCTTGCAATGTCATGTCCTCTGTCTTTGTCTCTGGACATCTCTCTCATACTGTAGAACACTAATTGGCACACGGGCGCTATGTTCTCGCCATGCTAGGTTCTGTATTGTAGTAATTTGATTAGTGCGAGCTGACCGGACAGTTTTACTTCATTTTGAAAGCCTTTAGTAATGTGCTTAGAGATCATGTGAAAGTCTAAGGAAAATATGGACCATATTCTACACCATCTGCGTCTGCATAAAAGCGGAATAATAAAAACGCCGTATATCAGCCAAGCTCCTGGTGGCTCTGTTTGCCCGAGCTGGCATTTATCTCAAGGTCACTGCTTTATTGGTGAAAGAGGAATCGTCTCTTTTTAAAGCCGCACCAAAACACCAAGTAATCAAATCGGACAATTAGGCATTATCGGTGGATGTGGTGTTTCGTCATACCCTTTCAAGAGCTCGTCTTTCATGCCTTTCAGCAGAAAGGAAGTGAAGCCAGGTTTTTAACTCATTGAGGCGGACGTGGACATCAGGGGGACAGGGCTGCTGAAATTATAAGCTGAAACCTATAATTTGATGGTGAGTGATGGTGATAATAAAGCAATGAAATTAAAAAAAAGTGAACAGTGTATTCAATTGTTTAAATCTGTATTTGATTTTTGACACTGATGTCAAAGATCAAGCATTTAATTGTGTGCAAATGTATAAAAGCCACAAGATACCGAAATCGGAATGTGCTACGGGGTATACGACTACACTTTTAAATCCCTATTTTGAGTTAAATCAATAAAATCAAGTCATTACTATAAAGTGCTCTCCGGTAAAGAAATCATGCCCATGGCTTGAAGGATAAGTTGACCAAGCACTCATCTGCTTTAATTTAATTCATAATTTTATCCGTAAGAATTGAAATTCTTGCTCTAAGCAGGCTGTCTTCTTTCCCATGCAAAAAAAGTCTTTTCATGAACTTTAAAAGGAATAATAATATTGTCCTGCTTGTGCACTTAACATTGGCCTTGAGTTTTAATTTTTACATAATTCATTTAATAAAATTGTTCAAAAGTAAAAAAAAAAAAAAAAAAGGTATTTTTAGCAAGCCCTTGGATGTCCGTGTCAAATATAAAGAATGATTAAAATTTAAAACCTGTCTACGGTCTGCTGTCATTTATTTAGCAAGCAGATTTCATTGAGGATGAGAATTCTGGTTAAAGACTGACAAGTTTCCCAGGAGGCTTATTATCCCTCCATTTTTCGACTGAGCCTTGTACATCACATCAAAGCATTTTTGATTATCCATTAATTCATGAGCACAATGGATTCCACCTTGGTTTCCAGTCATGACAGTTGTCCGCTGTAAAATAAGATTGACCGTACTCTATATATGAAATGAGTTCCATTACAAGATGATCTTGGTGGAGTCCATGATCCGTAAGGGGTGGTGTGGAAAGGGCAGCGCTAGTCATGGGAATATCCGAAACCATTTTTTTGCCCTAATTGAGAGCCAGATCAAGACAGCTGGCAAGAACATCAGGCTGGGGAGCTTTTAATGGAGATGAATGCCATGCCAGCAGGAGATACCATGACCCTCCCTCATGTTTCTGCTGTCCATTTTTATGTCTCCTCCGCAAAACACTCGCCACTATATCAGTTTCTGACTGCATGGTCAGCATTCTTTTATTGACCCAATAAAACCCTTCTTGTCCAGTGAAGTATATCGAAAGACGACTTGTTCCATTGTGCCATTTCGTATCTGTCGGCACCGGTTTCTCAGAGTTCTAGCCATTATGTTCGAAGAGTCCTCTCAATGTTCCTTTGAACATCCATTAGATCCACATTCAAGACTATTCATCCATACACCTTCAAAGGCCCACCCCATGCATATTTATTGTGCTTCCAGCACATTATTAAAGGTGTTCTTTTTTCTGGGATTCTGCATTTGATCTCCATCTCTGCTCATTTCTCCATTTCACTTTTGTCTCCGCTGTAGATTTAAGGCATTACTTTAAAGGCAAGGGCTTTCCTGATCAAAATCACGGCCTCACTCGGCACTAGCATGGGAAAATAGATTTCATACAGTAGTATTCAATACCCACAAAATGTAGGCACCGTAGACGCAATGCAATTCTCGAAGTTAACAGCCTCCTTCTTGAATCCTGGCTAACGTTTTAATTACTGGATTTATTCCAGCTATATTTAAAGATAATAAGCACGTACAGTTCAAGATAGTCCACGTGAGCTAACCTAGGACCCTAGAGGATCTGCAGAGATTCTGTATTGAGGAACGGTTTCAGATTGCATGTCCTGTATTTTTCTCTTATTTTCAAATTTTATTCACAAAGATGTGTACAGTCAAAACAACATGAAAAATTTTCCATACACTATGAAATTATTAGATTAATAAAATTAATAATTATTAGATTTGTTAGGTTATTAGAACATTATAGGATATTCTATTGCCGGCTATAAATATAAGGATTCCCTAGCAACATATTAACATTAATGGGTAGTAATTTACACCAGAGACGATTAGTAATTGAATAGTAATAATTTGTTCATGCAATATATGACATAATTCATATGGTAAAACCATGACTGAACATTAGTCGCCATGGTAAAACTATAGTAGCTGTTTAAAAATCATGGCAAAACCATAGCTAAACCAAAGTAGCTATGGTGGAATCATGATTAAACCACATTAACCACTGTAAAAAAAAAAAGAAATCATACACGCCTGGGCAAAAAAAAAAAAATGAGGCGAACCCAATATTGGAAAACATTAAGCTTTTAATGGTCTCAACAGTCTTTACATAGTTAAACCACATTAGCCATGGTAAAACCATAGTTAAGCCAAAGTTGCCAAGGTAAAACCATAGTTAAACTATAGTAGTCATGGGAAACTCATAGTTAAACCATAATAGCCACAGTAAACCCAAAGTTACACCAAAGTAGCCATGGTAAAACCTTAGATAAACTATAGTAGTCATGGTAAAACCATAATAGCCACAGTAAA
>JAQMYM010000001.1:21194326-21208592 GCA_030014255.1 Parauchenoglanis ngamensis
ATGGTAAAACCTTAGATAAACTATAGTAGCCATGGTAAAACCATAATAGCCACAGTAAACCCAAAGTTACACCAAAGTAGCCATGGTAAAACCTTAGATAAACTATAGTAGCCATGGTAAAACCATAATAGCCACAGTAAACCCAAAGTTACACCAAAGCAGCCATGGTAAAACCATAGTTAAACCATATTAGCCTGATTTTGCTCTCATTGGGCTTTTTTCTCTCTTCTTTCATGTAATGGCATTGCTATTCTGCATTTGGACAAGAGAATAGAGCGGCAGAGCAAGTAGAGAAATGGGAGGAGATTACTCAAGCGGATGAAGGGAGAGGCAGAGATGAGGAACGAAAAGTTAAGGGAGATATAGGAAGCTAGAAACAAACCTGCAGGTACACCGTGTAGCATGCTGAGGTAACAGTAGGGGCGTGTTCCCCAGGAGAAAAAGACACAGCAGTTGCATGAAAAATGACTCTTGACTGACAGCATGTTTCTGGGAGAAAAGTAAATTGATATGCAAATGGAGTTTGCATGGCTCTGAAAGGAGGAGGAGAGCTGAATTCTGCTGAAGCGCAGTTCTGTTGGAAGGAATTGTGAGACAGAACACGCGCACACACACGCACGGCTCAAGGGGTATATTGGCCTTACTCGTGTGATGGTATATTGGAATTTGGGTATCCGTAATCAGGAAACCATTGCAGAAATTTTAGCTCCGCAAATCGCGATCTGAGCTTGCTTTATGTCTGTGTATATTTCTTTTCACGGACATAGTTGCAGTGGTGTTAGTTTGTCAATAATGAGGAGAAATGGAGCAGTGCCGTGGTTGGAAAGTTCTGGATACGGCTTGCTAGCTGGAGTGTCGCACTGCTACAAACACACACCCCGGTGCACTAGAGCTCAACTCCAGTTTGATACTGATTTTATTTGACTGATTCAAACACCAGCTGGAAATCATGTAAACATGACTAATTGGCTGGACAGATGGATCCCCTTGAGTGTTTTTTGTCTGCAAGTGTGTGTGGGGGGGACAAAGTCAGTCTCAAGATGTGTAGAAAATACTCATTTTGAAAAATTAAAATTCATGATGGACAAAAACGCACACACAAACTGTTAAAATGTTGACATGAAAACCTCCAGATTAGTTTGCGTTGCGTGCATCTGTGCGTGTTTATCACCGGGACTGAATACATTTCCATACTAATTATTCACGTTCCGACTTCACGCTGTTAGTAAACAATGTCATGATTAATTCCGTACCTGTCGAGGAAAACGGTAATCTCTGCTTCAATCGTCTTCTGTTTCCCCCTTCCTTTTCTTGTTCTCCTTCACCCGTGAGTGATTTATATGCTTTAAATTAGGATGAACATATGCTGAGAGCAACATGTTCAGCGGAATTACAGGAAAGAGCCGTTTCAAACCCAAGAGCCAAACACTTAATGCAAACAAGGGCTGGCGTAGAAAACAAATGACACTTTGGACGTTTTCTTTTCATTCCTATTTCCACGTCAAGTGTGCGTTTTCTACCGAGAGCTGTTTTATTTGATCAGTTATTAAATACAAGGATATGTTATTTGGAACAAAGACAAATCATGCGGAATCCTCATACGTAATAAAAGATCTACTCGTCCTCCCGTGCTATGGTCACGTCTCCGAGGACGTCATATCGCTATTCCTGTTGCTTTTATTTTCCACTCTTTCATGCTCTGTAGCCTGTAATAATCAGCTTCTGCATAATAAAAATCGATACAGTTAAATCGTGCCGTTCGTGTCAGTCTACAACATGAAGAGAAATAATTGAAAAAACGAAAATCTGAGAAGAACAATAAGCCGATATCTGCCATAGGCTATAATCAGCACGGAGTTTAGGCATGACATCCATCTTTTTTTTTTAATTATAGCCTGCTGGGAGTTTACTCTATGAAGATTGCTAATGAAAATTAAATTCAATATCTTTATCAATGCCTTTTAGCTAGCTTTTTCCCCAGCAGCCCAGAGGACAGAGTTGTTGTTGTTGTTGTAGTTGCCAGGTCAAATCATGAATGATTCTCTATGAGAAGCTCCAATTCCTCCCACATCTCTGTTCACTAGTATAATCCAGAGTGTTGTTGTTGTGCCAATGTTATACATTTTGAGATGCTTTACAGTTTACCACTGTTGTAAAGAGTGGTTGTTTGAGTTAGCGTCGCTTTCAGGTCCAGCCATTCTGCCAAACGCTGGGTGTTTTTTTAGACCATTCTGTGTAAACTCTAGATTGCTTAAAAATCCCAGGAGAGCAGGAGTTTCTAAAATACTTGAGCCATCCCATTGGTTAGCAACAAATCCCATTTTCTTCCATCCGTCCATGTTAACTCCTGTTAAAGCTCATGACCTCTGTCTACATGATTTTGATGATAATGATTTGATAATTACATAAGCGAGCAGGATTATAGGTGTTCATATTAAGTGTGAGTCTGTATTTGTTTGCAGTATTATAGTTCATTTCACCAGCTTTAAAACAAGCTGGTGCTGTAAAATGTTTATTCTATCACTAAAATCTCTTTATTTTTTATTTTTTATTTTTTTATATATATATATCATGTGTTGCAGACATTGCGGCTATATCAAAGCGAAGCAAGATCCCGACGAGGAGAAGATGCAATTTCAGCGCGGCAGAGGTAAAACCCGTTCCCCTGATGGACTGTCAAAAGAGCGGTCGTATTTAGAAGCAACATCATTGTTAAAAAATATATAGGCGCTGATTCTTGTGGAAACGTCTTGCGTTTACGGTGCTTTTTTTTAGGACACCATTTCCAATTACAGCTTCTCGGCTTATAAAAGAAACGTAAACGTGTCACGTAAACGCCTACTAGTGTTAAGTCAAGGTGAGTTTTACCCTTCGTCTAAGTGTACGAAGGCCTTATATATTAATAACAGGCGGAAATATCTCAGGAACTGCTGTTCAGACATTTTAAAATGGCCTTAATGACTGAAAACATTAGTGACCCATAAATGTAAGATGACTAATTATTTGCTGTCGTTGCAGTGAAATTGCCAGGAAGTCGGACCTACATCCATCCACATACATACGAGGACCCAAATCAAGCCATACGCGATTTCGCTAAAGAAATTGACGCCTCCAGCATTCGCATAGAAAGGGTCATTGGCGCTGGTGAGTCATATAAAACGCTTATATGTGCATACAGTGTTTATATTTACAGTTATTTGGCAATGCTGTTATTTGTGTTGACAGGCCGTTACTGATAAGATGATGAGCTGAATCAACACATAAACTTTGCAAAGACCTTCTCAGTCTCCACATGAACAAACCTAACGGAGCTCTTAAAATGTACTGCAAGATCCTCTATGGACAAATCACCTTATTGCTTGGTACCATTATTCAATTTTGCTCTTTTTCATGAAGGGTGCCAAAAGTTTTGGAGGACACTGTATTTGTAGAAACTATAGTTGAGAAACTGTTCAGTTAGCCGGCCTTTTTTAATTGCTGTTTTGTTTTCCATGAAATGTCCCCAGGGCATTCTGGGAAGCCCTTAAAACTGAAAAAAAAAATAATAATAAACTTGTGGATGAAAGAATTTTAATATCACGTTCAACTTTCAACATTGTCACTATGTTTCAGAGATTCATAGTGAAGGCTCTGCTGGGTATCTGTAGTAATAATAATAGACAATATTTTAACATTTAATAATATTTAGACACACAAGCTTAAGCTATGAACCTCCCAACACAATGTATTACAGATAAGGTCATGTGCTTTACATCTTGAAAAATCACTTTTCTAATCCAAACTTTTCTCATTCCATCATTTTGGTACGGACTGATTTGCACTCCCTTTGACTTGGTGTCATACTGCAATTTTAGCAAACCAGTATTGACGTTTCTTAATTGTTTCATATTCAGAGTCAACAGGAACACATTATCACGTTACAATATCAATAACTAGTTAGACTAAAGATAGTAACATAGGTGGCAGTGAATAAAATGAACTGGATATCCAAGAACTCGAGGCATTTCATTGAAATATGCGATTTAAGCTCCATATAACAGCTAACAACAGTAACTGTAGATGTTCAAAAAACGTGCCATGCTGTCTGACAATGAAGGAACTCGTTTACAGCCAAGTCATTCAATTCCGAGAAGATACAACAACATGTTCAGGCTTTATGTCAGCATATTAACTTGCATGAGCCATTTTCGCTCAAGGTCTCGCTTTACAAACTAAAGTGCCTCTAAAGAAATTACTTTAAGACACAAATGCAGTCATTAAACTACTGTGCCAAAGACTGAGATGTTTAATTACAGCATGTCTGTATCCTCTTATCCTCACACACAAAGGACTGCCACTGCTTTGTGAAATATCAACCCCCAAGACTGTGTACGGGCTCGCCGTGTGAGGTTTGGAAAGCTCCTGCAAAGCTCAGTTTAATAGATCTGGGTCATGCTTACAGTGACATATACAGCAACTAATAATCTTACATATGTAGTCCTTATTCACTGATGCTGGCTTTGAAACTAAATAAAGCAGTAATTACTGGCTTGAAGTGTGGAAGTGTTATCTTTTAGAGTGTTATGATGCAGTATGCGTTTGAAAAAGATGCGGTTGGGTGGTTTCCCATGTCTCGGAGGAAGTATGTTAGCCTTCACCCTCATCAGTTAGTACCCGTCACATGATTGGGGAAAGCTGGCTGGTGGGTGGGAATTGGCGAGTGACCGAGATGGCTAGAAAATAGGGGAAAATTCCCCAAATAACTGCCAGGCTTAGTACTTCTCTGTACTTCCTAGTCAGGTCAAGGTCAGATTTGTCAGTCGATTTGTCCAGTTAACAACCTTGGACCTTAAAAAAACTCCACAGTTGCTTTAGCAGTACGTTTGAGGCCAGAGTTTTGCCAAAAACAGGAGCAAGCTTAGCATTTGGTTGGATCTGTACAAAGTTCAAAGAGATCCAAAAAGGGACACCACCGGGAAACAGTCCAAAGTACACGAGACCATAAACTTGGGAATAAAATCTTGGCAAGGATATGTAGACATCAAAATGTGTCTAGGGACATAGTAGCACTTACACAGGCCAGTGATACAGTCTCAAACTCCATAGGTGGGTGTGGTCAGGTTGGCTGTTCATCTGGGACAAGGATCTTTGGTTCAAAAATATCCTACCACCATCATCAAAGTTAAATTTTTTTATTAAAAACAAGTTCCGATGGTAGCCATACAAAGCCAAGCTATGATACTACCACCACCATGTTTCAACATGCGTTGGCCCTTAAAGTGTACTTTTTTAATCCACACTTTTCCTAGTCCAAGATTCGGGTACAAGTCTGCACATCGTTTGAGTTGATCCAAGAAGTCCTACAGTCATTAAGCGAATTAAATTGACATTTCTTTACCTCTCTCAAACAGGCAACATCATACAGATGTAGTTGTCCGCTAATAAAAGTTCTATGAATCTTGTTAGTACGGTTCAGTTGTGAAACCGGTGTCACAGAGCACAATGAAATCCAAAGCTACCCAGCAAATAGTCACCTGCAGAGCGACTATTGCCTCGTTTTACTCTTTTTCTGTCGAATCAGCACTAAGACTTTGCACTTTCCTCCTAAGGGGAATTTGGCGAGGTGTGTAGCGGCCGTCTGAAGCTGCCAAGCAAGCGAGAGATCTATGTGGCCATCAAGAGTCTGAAAGCGGGGTACACAGAGAAGCAGAGGCGCGATTTCCTGAGCGAGGCGAGCATCATGGGCCAGTTCGATCACCCGAACATCATCCGGCTGGAGGGAGTGGTCACCAAATGTGAGTGATATACGCATTATTTGTTTCAGTGGTCATTAACTGTTGTTCACTATGTTGCATTAGTGTACCAGTCTAATGACGGTAACTGGGCTTAAGCTCAAGTTAATGTGTTTGTTGTCATGGTGCTAATGTGACACATTCCTTTGCAAAGAAACGTTTCGAGTCAACCAGGCGAAATGAATCCATATGTAAAAGGTTCTATGTAGAACCCTAAAACAAGCTAGTTCTCTATAAGAGAGAACATCTTTATCCAAAGAATGCTTGAGAAAGCTTTATTTCCTTAGAGTCTACGGTGCAGGTTTGTGACTTCGAGTTTAGCGAACTTTCTTTTTCGAATATACGAATGGCATAATCGTGGAAAGGTTTTTATTTTCTACAGTCAAAACCCAGCGATGGAGGCATGCATAACGAATGAGTTGGCTTATGTGGGAATGCTGGAGCTTTTTTTTCTCCCTGTATCAATTTCTACCTACGGAGCCCGACAAAAAGACGCATGCATATGTATGACCGCATTAATGCGATTAATTAAATAGTTAATTGCATGTGTTTTCAGCGTCATAAATATTCAGCGCTCAAGTCTCTCACCACGTTTCCTTCCTTCACGCTCTCTCTCCCGTTCCGAGTTCTAATGCCGAATGCAAATCCTGACCTTTCGTCAGCACGGGTTTGCGCCATTTGCAGAACTATCAGCTACGTAAATCAGGTTTGCTTTTCATTAACGAAAGGGCTGCTTTTAACGTCTTGCGGAAAGAATCTGGAGCGCGCGACAAGACGTTTAGGCTGTATTAAACATTCACGAGGTTACACGTTCACAAAAGCTTTTTCTTTTGGAATGCATGACGTGAGATGAGTTCAATGTGGTAACCGAGTGCGTTAAAAAAATCACACTTGAAGGTGCATTTCACCTCGTTATATCATACTGCGCACAAGTATACACTCTTTAAGTATACAAGTTAAAGAAAAATCAGCGCCGTGGTTCGGAAGTTCATAGCTACAGGTGTGAGGACACGGTAGTGTTTAGTCTAGTGGGTGAATGCGGGATTCAAAAACACGTCTAGGACTACAGAGAGCTGCGTGACAACAAGTAGCAGAATTTACAAATTCAAAAAGCACTTCAGAATCACACCCCCTTGACAGACACAACAGCTTTTGCTTGGTTATATGATGCAAAAGAGTCTGAATGGATCACAGAGAAGTAGTTTTACTCAGTTTTATCATGTTGAATGCTTTCATCAGTTGAAAATGGAATCCACATATTCAGGCAATGCTTATTTTTGCTGTATCGAAAAATGGTACCATATTTGGGTTTGAGAAAACCTATTAAAAAATGAAAGGAGAGAGAGTATACTGTAGATTTATAGCGAAAGCATGTAGGTGAAAGCAATTTCACAATTTCAGAACTTCTGGAAGGCTGAGGTGGGAAAGAAAGAAAGACCGCACGAGTTAAAACAGTAATGTGAATGTTTTTTAAAAAACCAATTTGAATAATACAAATTGTCTGTGGTCAGTATTTGCTTAGAAACTCAAAAAAAAAAGACAGTAATGATTTCAGGGCTGTTTCTATGGAGAAAAATTATGCTAATGTATGAGAATTTTAGGCATAACCACAGAAGCCCAATTGCGTGTGTGTGTTTTTCCTCAGAGCTCTGCATATTGCGCATCCCCAATCACCACCCTTTCAGCAGAATAACGCTTTAAACCAGCGCTCCTGCTCTGATTGAAACCCCCCCTCCCCCATTCTTATGCAGATTGCTGCGACGTTAAAAG
The DNA here is from genome assembly GCA_030014255.1 of Parauchenoglanis ngamensis. Taxonomy (NCBI): domain Eukaryota; kingdom Metazoa; phylum Chordata; class Actinopteri; order Siluriformes; family Auchenoglanididae; genus Parauchenoglanis; species Parauchenoglanis ngamensis. Next base: position 21,201,868 of record JAQMYM010000001.1, read on the forward strand.
AAAAGCTCGAGGATGGCCCTTTCACTCGCACGTCAGGGGGAGAAAAAAATGAAAGAAAGACAGAAAGAAAGAAAAACGTCGAGCCGCGCTTATCGCTTCCATCGCTTTTCTTTTATGCGCCCACAATCGACTAATCTGGAAACATTCAATTTGGAGGCGGCTATCATCAGGGACGTTAAAGACATCCGGGACTCAGGCTTCATCTCGATAGGGCTGTGGGAGAGAAAAATATTTCGATGTTTCAAGGAGCTGATTTTCTAGAATCAAGCTTAACCAGGCTTTTTCTGGCACCAAACAAACAAGGAAAATGATAATGGCAGGCTAATAAACAGATTATGGGCTTGTAAAAAAAATAATAAAATAAAAAATCAATTCACTTTATTTATGTAGAACAGCCCATGTGTTGCACAGCAATTCGCAAATATCACTTTTGCTCAATTTGGAATATATGAATATATACATATTGCTTTTAAAAGAAATGATTGCTCATTATTTAAAATATTTATATAAACATTTATATATTTATATAATGTCCAGAAAATATTTTCACCAACAATACAATTTTTACAGTCAGAGATAAATTGGATGTTAATTCACGTCACCTGCGAACATTTGTTTTTTTTAAACAGTTACAAACTGACAGAAAGCAGCTGGTTTGATTTTATTTTTTTAATTATATTATATTAAATTAAATTGTAAAATGTTTAAAGCTTTTTCAGTATTACATGTTTACATTTATTTTTTATTTTTTTTTATAAATAAAACGATTTTTTTTTCTATACAGATAATCAGTGATGAGTTATTTTTTAAAAATGTATATTAAAAATAAAAACACATATGGACATCAAGTAATGTACCATGGAGGTTATATATTTTGCATTTATTAATCTATTTTTTTTAACGCACCATTACTGTATCACCAAGAAACGACCCTATATATCAGGATACATATTATTTATCATTGAGATATCTTTAAGATCTGACGGAATAGAAATCGACTTATCTGACACTTTTAGTATAAATAAATGAAGTATTTTATCACCACAAGTCTGTTATAACATTAGTCCGGACACTGTGTTTAGCTGCTGGTGAGCAGGGTGATGGGAAAGGGGAGGGGTTTGAGCCCCCTGCTAGACAAACAACTCACACCTCTCCATGATAATTGGTGCAGAGATAAAACGCGTAGCTAACGTTTACGCCTGGCATTCATACTACACCAGAGTGTTCGAGTCGAACCCTGATTTAGCTTGAAAACCTTTTAGTGTGGACGGTCAGAAACGTAGACTTTTGGAAACGATGACGCAGACTTCTGCTTCCTGTTTATACCGTTGTACGTGGTCACATGATAAGCGTTTTCAGTTGTGTTAGCAAGGGCGAAGATCATTTCTGACACGCAGCTAAAAGGCTCATCTGGACGGAGATCGTTTTCGTTTTGAAATGCCGTTTTAAATCTAAAACGTGTCAATTTGGACGTAGCCTAAAGCTTCTTTTCATTGTAAAACCCTTTATACAATCGCCACAGTAAAATTATAATATTTCTAGGCTAGGTTAAAAAAAAACAAAAAACAAGTGCTTCAGTCTGTGAGGCAAATATTGAGTATATAATCACTAAATACTGTATATCTTTGCTTCATGAATTCAGGGAATCAATAAGACATTGGAGTCGTTTCTAGGTTCAATGATGAAACGAGAAGATAAAATAACTCATTGGATATGGAAATGATTTTCTTTTTTTCTCGAGGCTGGAGATGAGTGCTGAAAGAGGAAAGAGCGTGGACAAGGTGGCTGTTTTCTGGACCGTGACTTTAACACCTGGAGTAAAATCAATAGTCCATCTGCGAGAGCGGCCATTACGACAAAGCGCTCCTCACTCTACAGGATGAGAGAACATCCCTGCGCGCTTTTATCTCATTAACCAGGAGCCACCGCAAAACATCACATACTCACGAATACCATTCATTAACATGTAATCCTCAAAGTTGCACGGAAATGCTTTCGTCGCTACACCAAACTAAAATCTCCAGAGAGGCCTTTTACGCTGAACGTGTGAACATTCTGGATATAAAATTGCAGCAACTCGTCGCCAATTATACGATTCGAAGCCAATCAATCGAGGTTAAAAACATTAGCAAGTCTCTGGGTAATATGTAAATTTCTACAAACATTTTCCAAAAACAGCACATGTTTTTTGTAGGTATGCATTTGTACATATCCAGTTTGCGCGTTTTGTGTTGTTGTTGTTGTTGTTAGAGATCATTCCAAAAGGTCACATTATAGTATGTTTTTTTTTACAAATGTACACATTTTTTGCAACGTAAAATCCTAGCCCTTCTCACTTTATACGTCTTATCCTTTATACTCGTCTCTATGCTTCCAACGCGAAGTCTTTCCAAAACACAGACATGCAGACGATACGGACATCTTAAAAACGGGCTACAAAACAACACACTCGGAGAGTTCGCAAGAATTATGCTATACTCTGATATACGAGTAACTAATAATGAAATTTAGGGAAGAAATGATAAAATATGATTTTATACTGTTAGTATTGTTGGAACTGAGTGGGCGGGGCTGCAGCGTCGTTTGTGAGGAATTTGTGATTATTAAGCAGATTATTACATTTGCACACACACACACACAGGGTGGCGTTCAACAGTGGCCGACCACCATGTCATTCCCCAGAACGCTCTGTGTGTGTGTGTGTGTGTGTGTGTGTGTGTGTGTGTGTGTGTGTGTGTGTGTGCGTGAGGGTTGCAAACCTCTTTCAGCCACATGACAGCTACATCACTCTAGCGGAGAAAGGTAAAAGGGTTTTTTTTTCTTTCTTAAGGTGTCTGGAGAGACATTTATCACAGTGAGATAGTGATTTAATTTGGGCTGATGTGAAACAAGGAGATGCTCCGGCAAAGCTTGCGACCTCCCCCCACAACACACACACACACCCACTCACACACACATGTATGCACATGCCAACAAACCTGACCTGTATTTGCACCACATTCCAGAGTGGAGAGATTTATACCTTTTATCAGGTGTAGCACGGATTTGTATTAAGTGGGAGACGGGGACAATCGCTCACATGTCTCACACACACGCACATAAATATACTTAGTGTTTTTGTGCAATAAATGTACAAATTAAACCTTTTATAAGTATAGTAGTACTAATGCATGTGTAATCTCGTAATCATGTGATGTGAATAAATACCTTAAGGAGGATATCAACGCGCACACACACACACACACACACACACACACACAGCGTCCAGCTTGTCATTAGCAGTGAAAATAATGTAGCCATCTCATTTGATGACACTACACGGTCATGTGACTAGTCTACCTGTCAATCACATTCTCTTCAGGTTTTAAGCTAATAAGGAAACTCTATTTAAACGTAATCATTTGTTATTACACTACTGCCGTATACAAGTCTGATTGGTCAGAAGGTGACGATTGATTTCCTGCAACAGCAGCTCCGACGTATTGTAATACGCTATCGTTTCTATAGTAACGGCTCATTTACAGGAACTTTGATGCTGATGTTTGTGCAGCTTTTTTTAATTTGCAAATTTTTTTTTCCCAAAAAAGGTCACGTGACACAAAACTTGTTCCTAATTTCGAACGCTTCTATCGCATTAGGTGTTTTCAAACTTTTTGTTTTGTTTTGTTTTTTTCACGAGTGTCCGTTAGGAACCAGCGACCAGACCAAGAGCACTGTTAAGCACTGTTGCGGGTGGTCACGGTCTCTGACAGGGATCCTTCACACTGAATAATAGAGTTTCCATGGGGAGGAGGAAGCGTGGCTCAGGCTTTACACTCGTCTCTCCATCCCTCCATCCGTCCTTTCTTTACTATCCCTCTGCTGTAGGATTAATGACGCCATTATAGTGATTTATATCTCTGTGGTTTGGCGGAGGAGTATCTTTTTTTTTCTTTTTTCAATGGAGTATGTTGTAGCGGTCGACGTTTTATTTCTCTTTTTATGTTCGCAGGCAAGCCGGTGATGATAATAACCGAGTTCATGGAGAACGGATCCTTGGATACTTTCTTAAAGGTTAGAAGCTTTTTATTATTATTATTATTATTCTAAATATCATAAAGACGTCTCAGACGTTTAACGTGTGACACGGCTTAAAGTTTTATGTAATTATGAAAGCACTCTCGTTTTTTCCTCTGGCAAAAGGTACATCCTTGATGCGCACGAGATCCAAAATGGCCGTCCAAGCTTAACATGCGTCAGAGAGGGAAAGAAATATTACGGACGCCACGAAAAAGAGAACGCGAACGAAGCCGGCGGATTTATGATAAGGCCTAAATGCAAATCCTCTCGGACGTCTCCTCCATCGAACCGGATTTATCGCCGCTTTTGTCACCTCGGACGGATCGGCGTCGTAATTTTATTACGGATGGGTTTTTTTTTTCTTTCTTTCTTTCTTCCCCCTCCTCCCTCTTTGAAGCAGGCTCCCTATTTAATTGCCCACACTCCGAGCAAATGAAAATGAAATTTGGGCCAGGAAAAAAAAGAGGCTCGTGTGAAATTTTTTTCCGATCCTTTTTGCGGGCTAATGAACACCATAAATACCACTTCAGCTGACATAAAAAAAGCTAACGTAATTATGGGTGGGTTTTTTTTATGGCTAATAGCTCATAGCCTGTCTGCCCGGGCTACATGTGTTTAATTAGAGCGCAGATCAATTTAGCGAAAACAAGTGGCGCACTTTCTATGTCGCACACACACTCATCCCCGTGCAGCTGTTCTTACAGTAACCACTGCAGTGAGATTGAAAACCAAAGCGTGATGGCTGGGGAGGCCGAGCAGTCAATCAACAAAACCGTGTTTACGAGACGAGGCGAAATTAACTCGCCTCCCTGTGAAATGCAACTCCGTGTTCGGGATTGATATTGCTCGGCGAGACAATAGAGGCGTTTTAACCAGATTACTTCACAGGTCCGATATGCAAACGAACACATCAGGCTAATTGCTCCGAGCAAGTCTGAAGCCCGGTTTCGGGCTAAAAACGATTTTCTCAACACAGACGTGACAAAAACAGATGGTTTTACACCTATAAGCTTGTGTAAAACAGCGACCGGCTGTGAAACGTTCCCTCGTTACGGGCATTTTCGAAATGACTTTAGCATCCGAACAAGATTTATCGAGCCGACCAATTTTATTGCTCAACCGGATGTTAAAAACGACAAGAACGTCGTATTTTTCCTGCGAATAATAAGTTCTTAGTATCCTGTGAGATATTAATGAAAGTTTAGATCATTTTTTCTTCATTCTTCTTTTTTTCAGAAACATGACGGTCAGTTCACCATTATCCAGCTGGTCGGAATGCTGCGCGGAATTGCATCCGGGATGAAGTACTTGTCAGACATGAACTACGTCCACCGTGACCTGGCTGCTCGGAACATCCTGGTCAACAGCAACCTGGTGTGCAAAGTCTCGGATTTCGGCTTGTCCCGAGTGTTAGAAGACGACCCTGAAGCCGCTTACACGACACGGGTAGGTCGCCTGATCTGTTCCTCAACTTCACTAGGAGTTATATAGTATATAGTTATATATATATAAATATATATATATATATAGACAATAGTGTTTAAATCGGAACATATCCGCTAAAACGTGGTTCCTCGTCTTTATTCGGTGTTCACATTCCTTCCCAAATTCCACAAATGGTGATATGAGTGAGGTGGAGACTAGAAACAAAGGAGTGGAATTCTGTGAGGAAAGAAAAGAAATCGCCTGAGGGAGGCTTGGAGAGTGCGAGTGTCTCAGGAGTGTCGTGTGTTAATGATATGTTTGTGCGAGTGGAAGTTGGCCTCTCCATGCCCCGTGCTGTACCATTTTCCCTGAAGTGGCTGACATGCTGTCCTCCAGTCCTCCTCTTCCCTCTCCATCATTAACCAGAGCTCCTGTAGGCCTGCGAAAAGAGAGCAGAAATGCCAGAAACACTGAGTACAAGATCTCGCACTCCAGCACGAGAGCTAATTAGACTAAGGAGCGTGGTTTGTGTTTGTCTTCGCATGCATGTGTTAAGTGTCTTCCACGTCCAACTCGCCGGTTTCCCATCGCTTCAAGCGGAAAACTCCCGGAAACGCGGACGCCGACGCGTTCATGCGCTGGGGCTTTGATATCAGGATATAAGTGGATATAAATAAATAAAGGATTCCTTTTCAAAAGCCCATCCTTGGCTCTCAGCTCTCATTTGTCTATGTAAAGTGAAGGCGGTTTGCCTTTTATTTGACTTTGACTTGGAAATTAACTGTCAAGGACTGTTTTCATGTTTTAACAATCCCCTACTCTGCGTACACCTGCAGCTTTTATTTGATCCTGAATACAAAGCAAGCAGTGCCAAAGCAGAATACGGAACATTAAAATGATTATACAGGAGGATGATTTGGTGTCTAGTTCACATTTCTTTTCTTTTCTTTTTATCGGTTTAGGGTGGGAAAATCCCCATTCGGTGGACAGCGCCAGAAGCCATCGCATACAGGAAGTTCACTTCAGCGAGCGACGTGTGGAGCTACGGTGTGGTCATGTGGGAGGTGATGTCGTATGGCGAGCGGCCATATTGGGAGATGTCCAATCAAGATGTGAGTGCCCAACGTCCCGTGTTTGAGGCTGCATGAATTTCACAATAAATTATTGTGGTGGTGCGGTGGTTAGCACTGTCGCCTCACAGCAAGAAGGTCCTGGGTTCGATCCCCGGGTCACCCAGGGTG
>JAQMYM010000001.1:21208692-21226742 GCA_030014255.1 Parauchenoglanis ngamensis
CCCAGGGTGTACCCCGCCTCTCACCCGAAGATGCTGGGATTGGCTCCAGCTTCCCCGCGACCCAGATGGATAAAGCGATATAGATGATGGATGGATGGATTATTAAACAGTTAATGTGTACTGTCAAATTGAAAAGGTCAACAGAACATCCATTGCTAAGTACGGAAATTCAACATTTGTCCAGCTAAAAACTCCAAGCCTATATATTCTCACTCACTCACTCTCTCTCTCTTAGGTGATAAAAGCAATCGAAGAGGGATACCGCCTCCCGCCGCCAATGGATTGTCCAATATCTCTTCACCAGCTGATGCTGGACTGCTGGCAGAAAGAGCGATCTGAGAGACCCAAGTTCAGCCAGATTGTCAACATGCTAGACAAGCTGATCCGAAATCCCGGCGCCCTGAAAGAGCTGGCCAACAGTTCCATCTGGTAAATTGCCATTGCCTTAATTCCCTGTCAAATCATTGCTAAATTGTTAGGGGAACACAAGAGGAAATGAGAAATTTGACCTTTTGGGTCATGTTGTCATTCAGCCTCATGTCATTTCCAGCGTGCTTATAGTTTAAGCTGAAGACATACACGGGATTATAAAAAAAAAAAGTGACATGCCTATAAGGATTTGGTGAAAGTGGTACGACATTCTTGCGGTCTTATTCTTATAAACTTCGTTGTCGCTCAAAAGGATTTCAAATAAAAGCATAAACATGAAAATGCAAGGCCGGATACTATGTTGCGACAGATTTCCACGTCTCTATGGAATGCTGAAAGATTGTAAATATCCATAGGTGTGTGCCAGTGACCGTGTGAGTGCGTAAGTGCACATAAGTGTGTATAAGTATATAAATAAGTAAGTGCAGAAGTAACCAATAGCCTTTAACCATTAAGCCAATGCCCCTCAGTGGAGGAGGTGGCATGGAGGTGCAATGAGCTCCAGATTCACAGCTCCAGATTCTGGTTCAAATTTGAGTGGTTTCACATTATATCCCCATGTCTGGATGGATTTCTCCCAGGTTCTCCGTTTTCCTCTTACCTTCCAATGGTAGGTAGATTTGCTATGCTAAGTTATAGCTGTGTGTACATGGTACCCTGCAAGAGATTGGAGGAAACTGTGCTCTTGACATTCTGGGAACTCAGGATACACTGTGCTATAGCTAGGACCAGAGATTCTGCAAGCAGGTGCCTTACTAGCCAAATTCTTTTCTGGTGAGCAGGAAAAGTAAACAGTAACCGTGTCAGGCGTCAGATTTGAGATACTCTTCAGCATCGTCATATGCCATCGCTTTTGGTACATTTAAAAGACCTGAATACGAGCTAGCTGGATAAGCAAACTAATGTGTAGCTGCATAAGCTATCTAAATGATCTGTGTGGTAATTACTGGGGAAATCAGTTTGTCCACTTGAAACAAACAGTTCACTTAGAATAGAATGGTTTGGTAGGCCATGTACGTTGAAACTGTCATAGAGCGCCGGTCTGGTGACCAGAATTATGGGCTTGCCTAGACCGAGAGGGATGCGTGCAACGCTTCCTTTAAATTTGCCCGAAATAAGGGACCTCAGTGGGCAGGTGCCGTCCAGATGGGAAACTCATTATGCTTCCCAAAATGGTGCCTACTGTGTGAGCTGGCTTCCAGTTGGAACCCATTGGATGATTAATAGGGAAGTGACTTCATTATGCAGGGAAACCACTCTTCTTCTACTAGGGGGTTGATGTGTTCATGGAAACTCCCTTGATCAAGAGAGTTACCTTTGATGGCACTCTTAAAGATTGTCATGCATTAAAGATAATGACATACCCTATCATTTATCTGTGAAACCGTTACCCACGTCGGTATGTTGATGTACGGCTTGTTCGTGTCCTTTGCAGGGAAGACCCGATCACCCCAGAGTTCAACGTCAATAGTGTGGATGAGTGGCTGGATGCCATAAAGATGGCCCAGTACAAGGAAACCTTCACCTCTGCTGGCTATGTTACATTAGATTCAATAATCTACATCAGTGTAAGGTATATAAAACCCTTGAGAGTAGGCTAAGACTCTGAATTAAAAAAAAAAAACTGACCCCACCCGGTTATGCCATTTCTAACTCTTTATCTCTCTCTGTCTCCCTCCCCGACGTCTCTTTCAGTGAGTTGAGTAAGATGGGTGTGACCCTCGTTGGGCACCAGAAGAAGATCCTCGCTAGTGTCCAGAGTCTGCATGCCCAAGCGAGCGACGTGCAAGTATAACAGCTCTGGACAAACTGATAGACAGATAGAGGAGAAAAAAGAGAGACAGTGTGGAACCCAGAACAGTGCTTCACCATGCCAACCCCCAATCCCGGACGTTTGGCTGCAGCCCAAGAGCTCACAATTTGTGCAGCGGAACCAGAGACCGATTAGCAGTGGAAAATTCAGACCAGACGGATGATGGTCAAACACAAACTCTGATGATTTATGAACATTATTGTGAGATGTGTACAGTCATTTGCATTGTCGTTTCCTGTCATTTTGCTTCATTTTTTTTTTTTTAAAGATTGATTTAGATAAATTAAAAAGGTGCCTGGATGGGTTTGGACCTAAAGGTGGTGTGTTTGGAGCCACAGTATGGGCCTTGTAGTGTTGCGCTCTGAACATGATAGCAGACAGAAAGTGGGATTTGCAACCCAGGCTCACAAGATGATGCTTATCCAGACTGGCCATTTTTAATGGTCTACAGTAATAATTAAACGAGGCACTCTTTCTGGTTGGATTACCTAACTATAGGCAATATAAGATTACGTTTCACCAGCGGAAGTAGGGCTAGCGGTCTTCTGGAAATGTAATGCAATGCCATTTTGCGTTTCAGATTATGGCATTATGATATGAGGGAACGTTGCTTTGAGTAGCTAATTTATGGCTAAGATAAGAGTTGTCCCATACTACAATATCTAGTAGAGAATGTCAGGGGTTTGTCTTTTTTTCAGTCACTAGGCTAATGTTTGATAGTTAATGTTAGTCATGGTTATTATATTTAAGGAGGGGTTTTCTGCAACACACCATTGTCTTTTAAAACATGAGTGAGAATGTTTCTGTGTGTGGACCTATAAACTGACTTATCTTGGGCTGGTTCTCATTTCATGACTGGAGAAAAGCAGACGTGCCCGTTTGGATATGTAGAGCACCACGGTACACATGCGATACACGGTGTCTTTGAGAACTTTAAAGGAATTCTTTCAGTAAAATCATCTAAATAAAGGACAGCAGGTACCATATGACAGCGTCAGCTGTCGTATAATCAATGATAACAGTGGCTTCCTTTAAAGTTTTAAAGCAAATTAGCCTACACCATTAGCTTCATAGCTAAGTTGAGAGCATTGAATCCCAATTAATAGAGTAATTAACAAAATCCTGAGTATGGCAATATGTTACGCATAGGGCAACAATGCATGGGAGCATTATTTGTGTTCAGCATTTTGACGAACACAATATATATATATATGCATTCTTCCCAGGTAGCAATCTGATGCTTGGGGGGCTTGATTGGATCGCCCTCTATAAGATTTAGTCAATGTTGGGCCAACACTGGATTTAAACGTGACAAAGTTGGCCATAGTGTTAGCCCAATGGACAAAATAATATTGGGCCAATGTTGGGAAGTTGGATTAAAAAGGCGGCCAAAAATTGGTCCTGGTGGCGCAATGGGCAAAATTGTATTGGGCCAACATTGGCAAGGTGGATGTAAAGATGTCTAAAAGTCTGTTGACCCTGGTTGCCCTGTGAAACACTGGGCAACAGCTTAGAAAGTCAGTTTGCTACCTTGGTGAGCTCTGAGCATTAACATTGGACACCATGTCTTTCACCGTATGTTTGTTTACAGCAGGACAAGAAACGCAAATTACACTCCTGTAACATAGTGTATAAAGGTGTACAGTGTCGATTTCAAACGAGTGAACAAAAAGCTGTAGAATGTTTGTAATGTACTTTATTTCATTTTCTGAAGAAGAAAAAGAAGACGTGTCGATCGGTGGAGCTCGCCGCCATGGGATATAGCAGAACTCTGGAATGTAGCATGGGTGCTAAAGCTTCATCTTTTCTAAGCAAGTGACAGTGACCGCAGTTCTTTTTTCACTCCAGTGGTGGCTGTAGCTGCTTGACGTTAGATGCCTTATTAACTGTGCTGTTTCTTTCTCTTCTTCCTGGTAGAGGCAGTATCATGATGAGATATAGTGTACATAGTATTTATCATAACAATGCCACTGAAAGCTATAGTGAATGTCGGCACAACACGTCCGGCTTTGTGTTAATTCACCTTTCAGAGGTTGAACCTTATTTCATTCACAGTATTCAAGCTTGTGTTGGTGCATGTAACTTTGGGGAAAGAGTGATCACAAACCTCTTCATGCTGATTTTCCTGCATTTACAACACTGCTATTTTTGTACTGGTTCTGAAAAGGTTTACGCAAACAGACGTCAAACGTACGTTCTTAATAGATTCTTAAGAAAAGATTACTAGCAAACCCCTTGCTTTTAAACCATATTTAGTACTATGGAATCCGACTTATGACATCTTTACTTATTAAAAATAATGCTGGGCCATGACTTATTAACATGCGGGAATGATGAGTGGGTTTGGAAGATGATTGTGGTTAAGTCGTGGAAAAATGAGATAATTAAGTAATGGGCATGACTTAGTAATGCAAGGAAACGAGATAATTAAGTCCTGGCCATAAGTTAGTAATTTTAGGGAATGAGATAATTACGTCGTGGCCTCAACTTTGTAACTTGAGGGAACAAGATAATTAAGTTAATGTCATGACTTGGTAATGTGAGAGAGTGAGATAATTAAATCATAGCCTCAAGTTAGTAACTTAAAGGAATGAGATCATTATCACCATGACTCATTAATGCAAGGGAACAAGATAATTATGTTATGGTCATGACTTAGTAACTTGAAGGAACGAGATACCACATCTTAGTAAACTGAGGAAACAAGATAATTAAGTTATCATCATTACTTAGTAATGGCAAGGAACAAGATATTTAAGTAATGTAGTAATGAGATAATTAAGTAGCAAACATCAAGAGAATGAGATAATTACAATTTCAGTAACACAACAGCATGAGATAACACTTTTCCCCTATTGTATAATGTTCATCTTGCATAATTCAATTAAAGTCCATTTTTATGCAAATTGTGTATATAATACGCTAAACAAGGAACAGTTCTCTGTTCTATAATTTGCAATAACTAGATCGAACAGATGATGGTGTTAACGGTAAGATCGCTATTGTTCTTTAATACAAAATCAGTTCACTGCAAATTCGGTAAGGAGAAATGAAGTCTTCAATAAAGATCTGTCTTCAAATTTGAGTTTCAATATGATTTCATATTTCAGAACCGTGCCTCATTATTATGCAGCCAGATTTAATTATTTCATTGACGATCTCGTTCTGTGGAGATAGCAAGTCATGGCCATGTATTATTTTTCTATTAAGTATGAATGTCACCAGTGAGGCTCCTTATAGTACAAATATTACCCAAGAGACATTTTTCAGTTTCTTGCTAATGGTGTAGTTATTCATTATTTGGTGTATTGCAATTAAATAGAAAACCATACATAATTTAGGACAAAGCATAATCACACTTGTTTCATGTTGATCAGAGTCATTGTTAAAGCTGATTATTAATGCTCTGTGTATTTTGCAGGTAAATTTTACCCAAAACAACAGAATTCATGAAAATCTAAGTTGCTAAAATCTGCTATTTATTTGAGGTAAAATGACAATTTTCTGTTATTATTAGTCTTATCATTTTCCGTTTTACCAATTTTTTTTCCCACATTAAGACAAAGTGTAAGCAAATGAATCTATCATCCGTTCCAGCTCAAGCGCACTTAACGACACTTATTTACTGACTGCAAGCGACACAGCAAGACACAAGCTGCAATATTCATTTGAAAAGCCATTTCTGTCATTCGTTTTTATGTTTATTTTTAAATCTCTGTGGCAGAATTCGACTGCTTTGGATTCTCCCTAATAGGTCTATTAAAGGAGATTACGTGAACATAGGAGATATTTTGGGAGGCAAAAAAAAATGTTAATGAAAATGATTACAATGATATCGCAGCTTGTATTGCTCTCCCATGACAATGCATTGCAAAATTAAGTGGGCATTTGATTGATTGATCCAAATTTATGAGTATAGTCACAAACAGTGGGGTGAGTGTTCAAAGACGGACATATGACCATTCATATTTCTGACACAAAGTGATGGCGTGACAATGTTTGAATTGAGATTTTGTCAATGCTTTCCAAATTAGAATTCACTTTTGAATGATACTTTGGACCAATCTTTTGGTCCTCTTCCATTCTCCATTCCCAAGCTCCAATTAAGTCTTAAACCTTATACTTGTGGTTTTATTTTATCCTGTTATATACAATCTCTCAATAAGCATGTACAGAAACATTACAAAGAAAAAAAGAAAGGAAGTGGAGGAGGCTTTTTCTTGCTTCGCTAATCTCTTAATAAGGCAAGTACGAAGCCTAACACGTAACATCTAAATCAAGCACTTTTCACACCAATTAGAGCGATATTTCATATATGGTAAACTAATTAGCTGTAAGCTATACATTTTGGCCACTACCATTAAATAAAAAAGCTGGACAGGCCACGCCTACTATTGACAACAGTAGCCATCGCTATACCTTTGCCGCACGAGACAAACCATCGGATACACAGTATTATATCAGCAGTGTTTTATTTATGGGAGGGGTGGCAACCATGGCTTTTTTTTTTTAAAAATGTAAATTTTATTTTGATTATATTTAGTAAGTTGTTTGTGTCCAAATATGTGAAAGTGTGTGTCTTTGGGAGGGGGATGTCTTTAAATTGCGAAGTAGCTACAGTATAAACTAAAAGTGGGTGGAGCTAGATGTTCCAAAAAAGCATGTTTGTATGTCTTAAAGCAAGAAACGTGAACCAAGAAGACACGAGTCTACAACTTACGAATCTGTAACTAAGAAACAAAAAAGGGTCTGAAATGAATGTTCGTCTAAAGCATATTTGTTGCAAGATAATAAAAATGGTAATTGTGACGTAGCTAGGATAATGATGTTTTTTCAAAATTGTCCATGAAGTGACTCTAATGCAGGATGTGTACATTTCTTTGACTCCTTATTACTGCTTATTTCTCGACAGGTCATCTAAGCCATGCCCGATGTCTTTTAGTCACTGCAGGTTTCTATTCAGCCCACTGCAAGAGTGTATACTTTTCATGTTGCTGTAATAAACATGCCAATCATTTTTATTTCTCAATGGACGTTTTGGGCTCTGATTTCTGCCTGTGTTCTTTTGACAGTCACAATTTATGGTGAAATCAACATTGCACAATGTTATAGATAATGTTATAAATATAGTTAAACATTTACAGAAATCTCCGGAAGGTCCTGTTCCTGAAAACAGAGCTGATCTTAACCAGACATGCTCTTTTTGACCCACGAGGAGTATAATGGTGTATTCCCCAGTGATAGCTGGGCTTCTCTCCAGGGAAAAAGGGAGGGGTCGTCGACCTCCATGCTTTCCCTCAGCCACATAAAGCACTGCCGCCTCTGCTGTCACTCAATGTTAGATCCATTATCCCCAATCCCCACCCTGTATTTCTCTCCTCTGTCTTACCTTCTGGGCACACAGACATACATACACATACACACACCGTGTGTGGTGCAGAGCCATTTTTCACCCATCGTTAGCTGGACAGGTTAGATGGATTTGTCTTCTGGCTGGTAGCCTCTGATAATAGAATCAAAGACAACAGAGGATAGAGATGCTGTGCAAGGATCAGCTTCAATTAGATGATATAGTGTGATGGAAATCTAACAGAATATATCTATCACCAAACAATAAAATCTCTAAGGCTGCTTGATTGTTACTGTAAAAGTATAATCCCTTTGAAATTTTAATAAACTTCTTTTCCCCCAATTTGTTCATCTTCCAATTCCCAACCACTAGCCAGATTTCTAGCCCTATCACAAAACTACTACCAATTACCAACAGCTACTTCTGAGACACGTGAAGCCAGCCAACAAATCTTTTCAACCTGCCTCTTTTATGCTGCCTTACATGACAAGCTAACCCACTTGAAGGAAAGTATCTGCCCTATTCTACTTACATGAGCTCACAGATGCCCATGATTGGTTAGTGTTGCACTAATTGACAGGGGAATGTCAATGGTGACCACTTTTAAAGTTTCACTATATTACCAGGTGAAAGGTCTGTATTAAAGGTACTGAAGATGTACCCTTGAGGGCTCTGAGAGGGTATCCAGGTTCAAGCTAAAGATCTGCAAAATGAAAAAGAAGTTGGTGACCAATTCAAATGTTCAAATATTGAAAGAGCTTTTTTTCCTTCGTCTGGTTTGTTGCCACTAAACCAATCATTACATTTTAAGCTTTGCATAGATCACATCTGCTCGAAGCTTGGTCAGCATTGAGAGCCACCGTTATAAGTGAAAGCCCAACGGGTCAGGGGTCGAGTTCCTGGCCAGAGGCTCTGGAGGTCAGGAGCGATCTATAGAAACTGGGCTCCTGTGTTACTTTAATGCCTCCTGCACTCACATTAAGAGACACCCAAACCACTGCCTGACAGCATGAGTGAAAGGGGTAATTAGCCCGCACACCCTCGAGACCCTGCTACCGCATGAGTGTGAGCACTTTCCCGCATAATACACATAACATTTTTCGCCCCATCAATCATACACAACCCTTTGGGTCTCAGCCACTGAACCACATAACCTTTCCCAATGATGTCAATATGCATTTTAAAAGCAATCAATGCCATGTACAGTAGTGCACGGTCCACAACTGCCATGATCCGTAGCATGTGTCCAATTTGGCAGATGATAAAATGGCGCATTATCACGAGGTGATCCATCATGTCCTCCTAAGTGACAGTTGGCCATTTGGTTTGGCTTACTCTCCAGCATCCAGGGTGTCATATGATTGCTTATTAGAGACAACATGACAGAGGGGGATTGAAGAGGATTGCATTTGGGTTGGATGACTTGCCCTTTAGTCCTAAAGCACAACTGCCATGGGTCCAGTCTTTTATTTCAAGTGGTTGCTCGAAGGGATCGCGTTCCTCCAAGGTTAGGAAGACAGAAACATGAGAAGTTATTAGTTAAATGAAGACATTTGTCCCAAATGTAGTGGCAGCTCTAAGTTAGTCAACAAGGTTTGGTCAACTCTTCATCTCTTCAGCTTGCTGGTCAGCTGGTCATCTTCAAGACACAATGCCAAAATTCACACTTAAGGGCTTTTTCAAGTTGTCAATCCACCGTAAAGTCATGTGGAAGTACATGCAAACCTCCACGCATCTCACAGTTAACCCAGGAACCCAAGAACTGTGAGACAGCAACACTGTTTCGGCCTACCATGAATCATGACCGCCCAAAGCTTCTGAATAACGTCCTACACACCATGTCACTGTTCATTGAATTGTCCAAAGACAATAAAGTGATGCACATATTATTGACACAAAGTTTACCTCACAGATTTAATTGGCCAATATTATGCCAGTATGTAGAGCATCTCAATGTAGCTAAGCTCTGTAACCAGGAAAGCAAATACGGAGTTAATCTGAGTGTGATTCAAATGAGTGACATTCTCATCCCATCAAGACAAAACATTATTGATGCGCAAACACAGCAAAAAGGTCACACTCTGCTGGATACGTTTACATAAATCTTTTAGATAAAGTCAAAAGCAAGCAACAGTTTTTTCATTATTACAAATTCTGATTCGGGATAACAATCAAGAATGATCTTCCTACGTCTTTTTGAACATTAGTCAAGTCTAGCTGATGTTTGCCTACTACTTTATTAGGTGTGCACCTGTACATTTATGCAATTATCCAATCAGCCAATCATCTGGTGGCAGTGCGGTTCATTAAAGGGCTTCAGTTAAGGCTCACAATAAACATCAGAAAGTGGAAAAAGATAGTGATGTCAGTGACTTTGATCGTGGAATAATTTTTGGTGCCAGGTGAGCTGGTTTGAGTATTTCAGAATCTGGGATTTTCATAAACAACAGCCGCTAGAGTTTACACGTAAACAAATAAACAAAACACACCCAGTTCGCATCGTCTCTAATAGCCACTCTTTACAAACAAGGTAAACAGAAAAGAATCTCAGAATGGAAAATACATCATAAATTGAAGTGGATGAGCTGCAACACCTTAATTAATGTGCATTTTCCTGTAAGTGACTATATGATACCAGTAGGAACTTTGGCTTACTGGCCTTAAGGTCTGGGCAATAAGAGACCAAATGCATTTTTCTTCTGCAGTAATTTACGTTTTTTATGCTTTCGTATTGAGTTGAGGACAAACTTAAACCCACCACAGACATTTTCACATTTTATTTGATTAGACCATGTTTCACTCCAAAACTTCAGCATCTGGACACAGCATTGTGTATTACGCATGTAGGACATGGAAAGTCCTTTTTATTGGTACAATGCTCAAAACGATCTGCTAACTTATTGTCTATGGATAGATTTATTGGCCCAAAAAGCTGTTTTAAATAAGAACCATCAAATAATTATACTTGGCCATCAAATTCACTATGTATTTGACTTAGAAACAAATTTGGACCAAAATGGCTTTAAGATGATAAAAAAAAAACATAACCCGGTGTGTGTAAGCCTTTGACTGATACAGAGCCCATATTGACAATGCATTAAAGTCTACAGTTTAATTTTATTTCTCACGTCTTGATTTTGGCTCAAGTTTATCGGATGTCTGCACTGCTCAATCAATATTCAGCACCATAAAACTGCTTGCATTGCCTTTAGCCAGCCTTAGTGTCAGTAGTGTCGTATATTCCCCCTGGGCCAACAGCCAAGTCTTGCGGGGTTTTTTTTTTTGTTTTTTTTTTTGAATCCTTTTCTTTTTTGTGCAAAAATAATTTGCCAATCAAAGCAATTTTCCTTCCTTGGTTCCTAGTTTGATTTGAGCAGTGAGTTTTGAGCTACGTTGCATTTTCGTTGATTACACTTTGGCTGATTCATAACACCAACCCCTGCAAGGAAGAATGCAAAATGTAGACCTTTAAATTAATACAGTCGCTTGCATAAGTATTCACCCCCTTGGACTTTTACACATTTTGTAGTATTAGTTTTGGTGCAGCCAGTCGGCATTATAAGTCACATAATTAGCTTGAAATAGAATATGACAGGATGAATTTGCGTCTGAACAAACCACAAAATTTATGAAACTAGATTCTTGGGACTGATGAGACCATGCACGGTAGCATGTTTGGTGAAAACCAAACATCACAAACACCTCATACCAACCATCAGTCATGGTAGTGGAGGGGTGATGGTTTGGGCTTGTTTTGCAGCCATAGAACCTGGGAAACTTGCAGTCATTGAAACAGCGCTCCACTTTATATCAGAATTTTCTTGAGACAAATGTGAGTCACACAACAGGACAATGACACCAAGCACATCAGCAAATTGACATCTGAATGGCTTAAAACAAATCAAGGTGCTGGAATGGCCAAGTCCAGACCTCAACCCCATTGAGATGCCGTGGCAGGATCTTAAGAGAGCTATGCATAAATTAGTGCCCTCAAATATCAATGAACTCAGTTAATGGCTGCACAGTTGACATTGCAGACAGAGAAAGCAGAGTTTTGTGGTATATTCGCAAACAGTACACTGTAGGACGTTTAGGTTAGGTACTGGAGTTAAGGAGTCTGATGGTCTGATAATAAAAGCTGTTCTTAAGTCTGGTGGTCTGTGCAGCCATGTTTCTTTATCGCCTTCCAGACAGCAACAAAGAGAACAGTTGGTGTGCTGAATGGCTGTGGTCCTTAATGATGCCGTGTGCCTTCCTCAGGCACTGCTGGAGATAGATGTCCTGAATGGCAGGGAGGCTCTTGCCAGTCTTGTGCGGTGCTGCCTCCACAATTCTCTGTAGTGATTTCTTACTGTAGGCAGAGGAGCTCCCTTTCCATACTGTAATGCAGCCCGTCAACAAGCTCTCGAAGTAGAAGTTTGAGATGATATTGTGCCAAACTTTTACATCCACCTCAGCTTCGCTGTCGAGCTTTTCTGACCACAGCGTCTTTATAATGTTATAATCATAGTGTTATTGAATTATAGGATAAACTCATTTTTCCTAAATGGTTTCTGAATATTGATTAACCTTTTGAGTTAAAAATGACTATACATATTTTTGTGATCTAAGATTATTTATTTGCTAATAGAAGTTACAAGGACCACACAATCATTGTAGGCCCTGATGTAAAAAAAAAACCAAAACAACAAACATAGAATTGAAGTATGGAATTGCACTTTCTTTTTTCCATGGCTGTATACACATAGGGCTCAGATCAACTTGACGTCAAAATTGAAGAAGGCAGTCTTTATGACAGCTAATACCAGCTGGAACAAGCCTTTATAGATATTTAGCTACATTCATGTCAGTTTGTGAAGGTTTCATGTAGTCGTGCAGACATTAATGTAGCGGCAAGGGGCATTACAATTTTCTAATCAGTGAAGATGATGTAATGCAAGCGTATGTTTTCTAGGCTCATTTGATTACATCCACTTGTTTCTACTCTTAAAATTAGTCACATTACAGTGATTGATGGAAATGTTCTATAAGTATGGAAATACAGTATATATTAAAATATATATTATTTACATGGAGACCTACCTAAAAAGTGAAAAACATCACTAAAAACACAAAATATTGTGCTTATTTTTAGATTTCTCTGTACTGTGCCTACAGAAAGCCACATGCTACTGAGGCCTCCACATGTGTTATATTACGCTCCATTGGCTTTGCCCCATTTTAAACAAATCTCTCTTTTTTTTTTTTGATTGCTAGGGATGTCTTGCATTACCAAAAACGAGGAGAGAGAGATTTTCCTCTGGCTGGACATTTTTGGGGGTCTAGATCTTCACTAAGTCTTAACAGATGTTCTCGGCAGCTGGCGGACGATCTTAAAAAGAGTCATCTTACATCGTTGTGAAAGAGCATTGAGACAAATATTGAGAGATTTTGTCATTTAGTAATAAATAACAAATGATAGTTTTCCTCTCTCTATTTACATCAGCATAGAGTGATCTTTAGAGAAACAGAAATTGGAAAAATTGAATCATTGATGTTCTGCATTCGAAAAAATGATTTACTTCATTATGCGCACTAGAGGGGCGGTACAGACTTGGCATCTCACAGCTTCAGGGTCACTGGTTCGATCCCGAGACTGAAAATTTATTACTGGCATCCTGAATTCAAGAGAATTTATTCTTAATCCTGATGCAAAATCAAGTGCCTAAAATCAACTTACTGATGATAAAATCACTTTAATGCATATTTTCAAGAATGCTGGGGGGAAAAAATCATGTAAAATTCAGTGTTCAATAAAGAACTAACAATCTTCGCATTAACAATTCTGTCATTTCTGAATGAATTTATCTCTGTAGTTGCCAAAATGTTTGTCCGATATGCACTATTTTTGGTGGAGACATTGTCTTCATCATGACAGACATATTCCTAATTGGCTTGTATTAGCTCCGCCCAACAGGAAGTCAGATATTTTGGAATTTGTGCTTTTTTCACATATTTGTTTACGATCGCGTTCAAACTCCTCCTAGATAGTTCATTGAATTTCCTTGAAACTTGGTTGGTATAAACTCCAGACACGATGATATACAATGATAAATCTTATACGATGATAAATCTTAAAGGATTAATGGAAAATTAAGATTAATCTCAAATGAGGACATAATGGTGGACATTTGATTTGCATGAGACGCAACACCATACCAAATCCAAGGGTCTTTATGGTCAGCACACAGTTGCTTTGACATTCCTTAAATTTGGCATGAGCATGACTGTCATCAGTTTGGAAATTTTTAACACTGGTTTGAGTGACTCCGCCCAACAGGAAGTCAGCCATTTTATTTTTTCACGTATTTTTTTTACTATTTCTTTCAAACTCCTCCTGGAAAGTTCATTGGATTCTTGTGACACTTGGTTGGAATAAGCAATAAATGATAACTTGAGAAGGAATACACAATGTAGTCTATTAACAAGACGCTTTAGTTGTTAAGCCACATAAGAGGCATAGATTTGCATATTCTATAGACCTTAATGATTTAAAACTTTTAAACCTCAATGGTTTAAAACCCGACATATTAATACAGAATTCAATTACTGTGATGCACTTCAGAACCAAAGCGATTCATTTTATAATGATATTTTCTCAATAGGCCTCCGCAGATGCTTACGATCTCTGCAACACCACTAAACGAGAAATGTACAGCAGACTCCTTTCTTCATTTTATTTTCTTTCTAAACGGGTGAGCCTGTGGCCGAGTAAGGAGTCAGAGGGAACACGAAGTTTCCTTTAGAAGTTGAGGGGATAAACGGGTCGTTTGTGGCAAAGAAACGGAAAAAAGGGAAAGAGCAATAGATTCACTGCTCTTGTGGAAAACTTGATCCGGACTTGGAGTGTTGTCAGGCCAGTCAGTGAGCTTAGTTTCCAATCTGGCTGAGATGAAAGGAAAGGAGAGGAAAGATGAGGGCTATAAAACCAATCTCACAGTGGGGCAAGCACACCCGATTTTCATTTCTGAAAAAGTGTGTGAATAAGCACGCTCCATTTACGATTGTAAAAAAAAAAAAAAAAGCACATTAGACCAAGCTAATTCACCCCCAAATAATGAGTCAAATTTGTCATTTTCCAGCATTTCTTACCATACACCTCATATAATCCATGCACCTGATATCTAGTGCACTTTGACTACGACCCGGTTTCCTCCGGCTGCTCCGGTTTCCTTCCACTGTCCAACAACATGCAGATTAGTTTAATTAACTTCTCTGTATACCCCAGAGGTGTGAATGTAAGTGTGAATGATTGTTCATCTCTCTGTGTTAGCCCTGCAATAGATTGGTGACTTGCCCAGGATGTACTCCACCTCTCGCCAAAGTCAGCTTCCCCTGTGACCATGCCAGATAAGTGGTATAGATCATGGATTGATAGATGGGTGGATGGATGGATAGTCCTAAATGTCCTTGTGCCATTATCATGGACTCTAAATAACCACATTTTGTTCATCTGCAAATTCTATGCTAAAACACTCACCCCTGTTACTTATTTAAGAGTAAACTGTAGCTATTGGTAGCAAATAAACCTTGTAAAAATTAGTCTGTAGACTGAAATGGGTTAACACATTTTTGAATGGTTAAATACACACTTTTAGAGTCTTAGCTCATTATATATGATATAAAGATTATATAAAGTGAAGCTTGCTTCCACTGTAGTTACCGTGAAGGTCATTTACATTTGCCTCCTGTGTACAGACGTTGCTCTGCCAGCTGGTTAGAATGCTCAAGGCGAATCTGTAAATGATTTTCATGCATTCAATACACTGAAGAGATTACAAAATGTCTAACATGCTGAATTTATAGACGTAAATACTCTTAACTGCAGGCTGACCTTTGACTTATTGCTTTTTGAACAGGTAATCTTCTGGTTCTCATTTTTTTCCCCCTTCTAATCAACTCTGAATCCAAATGTTTTGTAATCAATTGGGTCAATTCCAGTTTCACAGTCACAGATTAGAGCCAGTCAGAAGATCACCTTCTCAATCCAATCTCTGACCCGTCCGCAATTTCCATCTTGTCAGACCAAGACGATAAGAATGGACGCTTGAAGGGCTGATCAATGTCCTTCAGTCACGCCTACACTGGATTGAAGTAATCTCCAGCCAACTCGGTAATCGACCTTGGCAGTCAATCAACGAGCACAACTGATGCTAGTCAAGAATGAAGAAAGCCAAATAAATAACAGGTTTGTGTTCTTCTTTTCCCAAATGTGCTGTAACCTTAGAGCACCGCAGCCAACATGTCGGTAAGGAAACATCCATCAGGCACTGAAATGGTGTGGTTCATTTGCATCAAGGCATCCAGTGCGCCATTCATCCAATCATGGAGGAGTCACTGTGGATAGAAAAGCTGCACAGAATCAGATTAAAGGGAAAAGACTAGAGGTGGAACGTCTGAGTTGTCCATTTGGAAAATTTCCACACTCTGTGTTTAATTATGTGATTTCAGATGCCTCAGAGGAAGTTCCACAAGCATGCAAACACTGCAAGCACAATTGGCAATGTTTAGGTAAAGCAAGATGTTTCAGATTGCTTTATTTGATCTTTAACCTGCAGTCCAACTATATGATTTATACACATCACTTCTGTTTAAAATGTATTTAAGTTGGATTTAAATGTCGTGTGCTTGGCATCCGTGGCTGATTAGCAATCCAAGCTCACTGTCCTAGCTATGTACACTTATCAGAGCCACCAATAAAAACTGCTACTTCCTTCCATGTTCATGTTCAATGAGACACCATATATATTACAGGATAAGATGAAACTATGGATATTAGATTTTTATCTATCTTTTGTTGTGTCAAAATGAAGGTAGAAACTAGTTAGGAGTGGGAAAGTGGGGAAAAAAACATCAGACTGCATGCACCATAGGTCCAATGATTGGTCCAAGGGATCATCCCAGCGAACTACTGTCTTACCTAATTTGCATAAAATCTCAGTTCAAATGTTGCTCCTCATGCAAATCATGAAATCTCAGCTCCGTCTGATTGCCTGATGCTATGTTGTTTGGTAGTGCGAACATAGGGTAAAATACACATTCAAGTGCTGTGGTGAATGGTTTTACTACACAAGCAATTGGATATACAAATGAAAACAGATTCGCTGTAGCAAAACCATCGGAATTTCGACTCTGGCACTGGTGGACAATTTGCTTCACCCTTTGATGTGGCTCCAATATTGTTCTAAAGCACTAGAGTGTGTGGAAAAAAAGTGGTTTACGAGGCGCAATGATCCAGCACAAGTGCCTGGACCGCGTAAATGTTTTGACATGATGGATCACCGACAATGTTTAAAATGTTTCACACTTGTGTGCCAATCAAGATGGGTTTTTTCCAAGATGGCTGGTTCTGTTTTGCTTCTGAGAGCAAGTAAATTAACCGAGTTGTCAAATTTGTCCCCAGCCCAGAAGCTTTCTACAATATTTATACATGATTCATGACAATTCAGAGCCTGTCCTCAGAATTAAACAAGCACCCCTGAGACAGATGTTGACAGATATAGTAACAATGACATCACTGGAGTCAAGGCCTCCTGCTTTGTTACCACACATCGAGAGACACCAAATCTTCCTACCATGTGGCTGTTATTCCAAAGAAACACCCACACTGCAAAGTTGAATGAAATGGATGTTTGTAAAGGCATGAAATACATAGACACCTATTTGCGTGAACCTGAAACAACACCTCCACCACCCTGAAATACATACAAAATGTTTATATGAAAATATTTGTAACATGCTTAAAGATTCTGGTGCTAATGTGTTGGTTGGTGCTGGTTGGAATTTTCATTACTCCCAGAGGATTTAGAGCTTGTCTGTTGTGCTGACATTACACAATGCTAGGAAGTAACAATGGGATTTAATAGGAGGAAAAAATTAATCAATCCCAAACATAAGGGATAAATGTCAGGTTCCAGCTGTTAGCTTCAAAAATCAACAAAGCAAGGGTGTCTGTTCTCATTCACCATTTTCTAGGCATGTTCAATGTCATATTAATGAGAAATTGAAGCTAATATTGGAGATATGTTGGTGCACATGCTAGAACCAATAATCTAGAATGCAGTACTGGTTACAGCAGAGATTTGGTTCAGATGCTTAGTGATCAGTAAGACAAGGCTGAAATAAACAGCTGTCTCTTGTTTGGCAATATTGTGAATGAGTAATCATTAACCATGCTTCTGGGAAAAATCTACCTTCTGGAGTTCTGCCCACCTTTGAACCTACAGAGCATCCAAGAAAGCTAAATAAGTAGACTGATAACACTGCACAAATTTTTTTTTTTTTAAAGTCTTGCTTACTGAAAAGTTGTTGCTGATTGTGACAGGTACCTACTGGGTTGCAGAAATATAGTTTTGGTTTTACTGCATCACGTAGGAACTCTGAGAAATAGACATTTATATGTTTACTGACAATAACGTA
>JAQMYM010000001.1:21232624-21252141 GCA_030014255.1 Parauchenoglanis ngamensis
GGTGACCCGGGGATCGAACCCAGGACCTTCTTGCTGTGAGGCGACAGTGCTAACCACCGCACCACCGTGCCGCCCAAAATATATATTTTTGTAAATGTAAATCAAGATGGTTAATTTATTATAAATGACATTATCACTGTAGCTCTTGATTTAAAAAAAAAAAAAACCCAGAGGAATAAAATATAATCGCACATGATGTCATGTCTTATTCCTTACACATGTCATATTTCCACATGAAAACTTGCCCCCCACATGAACATGAATGAAATACGGAAATCACCTTCTGCCCCCAATCTGTCACTGTAAGTGTCGTGTCAGAACTGTGGCAAGAGGGCTACTACACCTGTCACATGAAACATATTTTTGATACATTGGCATGTTACGGGTTTCCTTCCTTCAGGCGTTTTTGTTTGGATATCGGAAGGATTTATATAAATGAAGATGATGTAGGGAAAAAAAATTCGCTATACTTGTATACCTATACAAAAACCCCGGTGTTGCTAAATGAAGCCAATTAGCCAGTATCCTATAGGGGCTCATGACAGATGATTCCTTTAAGGAAGGAATAAATGAATTGGATCATGTAGATGAAGATCTGATGGGATTCCTTCAAAGAGAATCATGTAACGTCATGTGTTAATGTCACAGATAAGTTCTCTTTGCGTGATACACTAACAAGATTTCAAGCAATTAGTTTTGCCTATTGAAAAAAGCTAGTCCAATCCAATACCCTTAATGTCAATGTATGGCGGAGTGATCCGATCTAATCTGATCCAATTTGCTTTCAATCGAAATGCCATTGTTCTCCAAATAAAACCTATAATTTAACGCAGGATCTTAAAAAAAAAAAAGCACATTTCCTTTTCTATTATGAGGCCTCGCTTTGGCACAAAGGGAAATATTTAAAGGCTGAGTCCATATTTATTCAATTATTTGTGTCCATGTCCATTTTCACGACCAGCTCAAGAATGTGGAAATCAATAGGGATATTTGAGCGAAAGGAAAAAAAAACAAAAACAGAAAGAAGGAAAAAGAGAAGCGAAATTTGATCAGGTGGCTTCGAGCGCGTTCTTCTGACGCTCGGCCTTGAAATCGGCTTCGCCTATCCATCATGCTTTGCCCCGCATGAGACGTTACGGCGTGACCAAGAGAGAGGAAAGAAAGATAAAAGAGCGAGCGAGAGAGAGAGGAAAAAACACCATCAGCCTTTTATAATCAATATCCATTTCCAGCGCCTGTCACTTTGTTATTTGGAGCCGCTCTCCAAAGTTGTACATTAGCAAATTGATAGTCTAATACCAAATAAAATATCACCTTGGACTCGCATGCCTGCATTAATCTTCATTAAGACGACTGCACACTGAACAGTGCGTTTTCTCCACCTTTACGCAGAGATAAATACACCGTCCTATGTGTGTGCACTTAATGGAGTTACTGATGGGCATCTCAACATAAAAGACAAACACGAATAACGTTAAAAATGAATATTTAGCGATCCATTCTGACCAACTTTGATTAGTTTCGTAACGAGTTTTCAGTTGAACTCTTTCCTTCTACGGCCAAGCCTCACCTCTACCTCCTTCTTTCCAATCAGTCTCTCATTCTAAACGCTCCGTTCTGATGATGTGTCAAAATTGAGTCCATTTGTAAGCTTTTTACCACTAACACAGTGCGCACACCATTTTTTCCAATTTTGAATCTATGACTAAACCACGTTTCACATGACAAGATGTGTATTCTTCTTAACGATTTCATCTGGCGACGTGACGCCGAGGAGAGGCACATTGTCAGGTAACCCGACACACAGAGGCAACCGATCTCACGACCGGCGACCTAATTAGCGTCGCGCTCGGCGCGTTCTCATCATGGATCTAAGAATGCGCCTATTCATATGGGCTTCATTTTAGATGCTGTAATAGTGGCTATTACATAAGCCGGAAAAAAAGCCTACACGGTATTGTTTAGACAGGTTGTCGAGGATGCAGCGGTGTATGTGTGCGAGTGCGGCGGATGATGAGGAGGTGTGATGGCCGCCTGCAGGTGCAGGAGAGATGATGGATGAAGGTGGACAGCGTGTGAGATGGGGTTTGAGCAGGGATCATCGCGTTGTTAGCTGGCTGTCTGCTGTTCATTAGACCCGACACACACACACACACACACACACAGGCACGCACGAGCATTTGTCGGCCACACACACAACACCCCTCGCTTGCTTTTTCCCTCTCATGCGTTGTTCTTACCGACTGTCTAATAGATCTGATTAAAGTAAGTAGCTTTATTTAATTATGGCACATTGCTGGAATGTACACATGTATAGTGGGATTTAAAAGGTGGGTAGAGTGTAATTCAGTATTTTTTTCCCAGTCCTTGCCGCTGAAACACTTCTCCGCAGCATGATGCTACCAGCACCGCGCTTTACAGTATGAACGGAACTGGCAAGGCGATGACTAATGGCTGTAATTCCGGCCATTGAGCTGAATCTTAGTTTTGCCAGACCTTGGAATCTTGTTCCTCATGGAAGAGAGACACAGCAACACCCGACGACACGAACAGTTTTGGAAATGGTCCATCATGCCGGTTTCTCGCAAAGAGTTCTGTCAAAGCGATGTTCTTGGATACGGTGGATTATGGTGTGGAAATAATGTGTAGTAAAGACTCTATAGATATATTGTTATATATTATTGTTATGAAAAGCTTGTTTCCTGATACACAGTATATGCCAATTTATGTCATTGTCCCATATACACGTCAACTTTCCTTTATAAACCTTATAACGCATTTATATTTACAATGTATTTTTAAAACAAAATCTATACTCAAAATTCTCTTCTTCTAATTCATGATATTTGACATTTTTTGATAATTTGTCATAAATTAGAATGATATTGTTGATATACGGTCCAATTTTGTATTTTTTTTATGTGTATTTCTTGGTTTAACCATTTTCCCCCCCCTAGCAAATCGTTCACAAGAGTAAGAGTGGAATCAGTTTTTATTGCATATGCAAATATATGCAGATTTCATTATCCTCATTTGCCTAAACACACGTACATTTTTTTTCAACTTCCAATACAAATATACGGTGTGTGTAAGAATAGTAGCAATCAATCAGTGATATACAGTGTCTTGTCTTAATATTTATTTTTCATTTGAAGTGCACGTTTTATAAACCTTTATAAGCTGTTTTTTTTTTTTTTTAGCGTCCGTCAGAGAAACGCTGTCACAGTCTGAATGTGATGTATATACACAGTATGTGTCATATCTTCTCAATCACTCCAGCGTTCATGCTGCGCTGTTGCTCGGAGTTTTGGCCGTTTCAGGGTTTTGGCTCCTCGGCAACTGTGACAGATCAGCGAATGAGAGTCAAACACATTCATCAACGGTTCGTTGGATGCCGATTACTCACCGAGGGCTGTCCACTGTACTCACCCATTTAAAAAATGAGCGGTCCAAGAGGTCAAAAGCAGCCTCCCACTGCCAACCCACATAATCAGATCTGACAGGCGGTTTCCCGGCAGGCCAGCCTTGGTCCAACCCATCAGGAGACTGGAACGGATGAGCATTCACACTCTAAATCACTTCTCTCAGCCATGGTAACCTCAAACAGGGGTTTATTGATGTTGAAAGACCTAGGAATTCATTAACTATAAATCTATGACGCAGAAAATCCCAGATTATAGTTGGTTTCTCCAGTCAATTGGCCCTGCTTCTGCATAGCTTAAAACTGTATATATGATATGGAAATATGACAACTGGTTGTGCATGTGATCTTCCTGCCAAATAAAGTAAACAATTCAAGTATTTACGGCGCCGCAAAAATCAGAGCTCTCCGCACAACCTTCTCCAAATCTAACCCATCAAGCTGCTGCAAATTACAACGCGAGCGCTTTTACGAATCTCACACCCAAGCATTTTATTTATTACATTACCCAAAAACCCATCTAGATGACATCAGTCAAAGATAGCAGTCAAGATTGATTTCTTTGCAGAAAGCTCAGCATCAGGATTCCGGTCGTCATCCTTTTTTTTTCGCGAGGACGACAACCTGGAATTTGAGGGAGTTGAAATCTGATTTCTTTGAGTAAATATTAATTTCCCCCCCCCACCAGAGTAAACGCTTGAGTGACAGTTTCAATGTCGGGTAATTGATAACTTATTATAGGATTCGCGCTCAGAAAAGAATGGACTCGCAGTGAAAAAACGATTTGCCTAGGGCTTACCAATCTGCAATATTTGAAAGATGACGTATATGATTAAAGACAGGATTATTTATTATTAATTAATTATTAGGATGAATAACGGCATTATTACATGTGCAACAAACATTTTATAAAACCTCGAGTAATATCACACAATACTATATTCTATAACGTATATGCATATACAAAAGTTTGCATACCCATTGGCCAGAATGAACAACGCAAAGAAATGTATTTTAGCCAACAAGGCATTTAATGTGTTTCACAGATGTTCCGTTATTACCACAAGGTACATGGATAAATAGCCAAACAGTGCATGTATCACAGCGCTGTTGTGAGCTCAATTGTTAATTAATTATCTGTAACAGCACAGCTTGGAAAGCTTCATATTAATGTGCTTGTTTTAACATGTCATTATTTCTACATTAACAACCTAGACAGTGATTTCCCACTTTTTAACAGAAGTAATCCGATAGAGGTAGAGAGATAAAGCTGTAACTTACAAGCCACAGGATTCATCACACTTAAACACCACTGGCACTAATAATGAACGAATTCTACAAGTTTTAACGCATTATACAAACACTAGCTTTCGCTGCAAAGTCAGGAGTTACGTTCTGCCCAGCTAAGCTTCTAAATGAATGCATGAATGAATAAATAACGTGGCGTCTAGACGACATCAACCCATTAGGAAGAGCCCATCACGGCGTCAATAAGGTTGTTAGCCAAGGAGTTGAGAGGCCAGTATGGCGGTATAGATCTGGTATTGAAACTGAGCCAAGTCGTCGATGTCGATGCACAAAGTCTTAGCAGGTGTCTGGCGCTCCAGCAGACATTAACATCCCTCCATTATGATCCTTTTTTTTCTGGAGGAATAGCATTACTGTGATGGAGAAGGTCACGAGAGGATCAAGTATTGAACAGACAGCATTGTGTTGTTTTGACCATCAGATGTGTGTAAAGTCTGGCGCTAAAATTAGAGTAGAAATATTTGTCGCTCCAGGACAACAGAGCAAAAACGGGCTCACACAGCGCTGGCGTGATTCACGAACGGCATTTAAATGACTTGAAGGCAGTCAGGATTGCAGTAAAAAAAAGTTCAGATTGAAACTTTTCAATAAAGAAACATTAGAACCTGATCATTATCGTGAGGTCCTTTGTGTCCACTGACTTACCTTCTGTACCAAAATAATTTGCTTTCATCCATAACCACCATTCAATAGTAATTGCTTTCAGGGTGACTACTTTAGTAAATGCACACGTGGAAAGATTTATTGTGCTCGGTGTTTATTTTCAAGA
Source organism: Parauchenoglanis ngamensis (assembly GCA_030014255.1). NCBI lineage: Eukaryota > Metazoa > Chordata > Actinopteri > Siluriformes > Auchenoglanididae > Parauchenoglanis > Parauchenoglanis ngamensis. The sequence continues at coordinate 21,238,123 of JAQMYM010000001.1, forward strand.
TGCTTTTATGATCTGTCCCCTCCCCCGCCTCTCGTTTTTTGTAGCTGATGTGAAAGCAATAAGCTGAGAGGTTCAGCTATACTGCAAGCTTCAGAGTATCCAATTAGGATGTTTATGACAGCTTTCCTGTCTCTCTGATGCCTGCACATTCATACAGTAGAAAGGAAAGAGTACATGCCGGAGCAAGCCAAACGTGTCCCAGTGTACACTACTCGTGATTGCTGTGAAAGTCTGGTGGCGCATTAAAAAAAATATGGTTTGTTTTCATTGCACTGTCGTGAAAGCTTTATGCATGTGGATGGCTGGAAATGTAAAACAGAGACGTGGCACGAAGGGGGTCATAAAATTCCGTTTCATTGTCTGGTTTTAAACCGAGTATGTTAAGCCAGAGTTTCTGGAATGAATTCCGTGGCTTGGATCGAGACTTAGAAGAATAAATCTAGAAATCACATGAAGAAACGGTGAACAAGGAGAAAAGTTGTCTCACTTGAGCTTTTTTGACAAGGCTTCTGTCTTCTATTTCAACCAGACCATCACGTTTGAAGCCGTCAACATAAAGGTCAGGGTCCTGGAAATGGTCAAACTTGCATAAGAATCATACATTAATGAAATATGTCAGTCAGAGTTTAGGCCTAATCGCAGTACTAAAACAGCGCTGGTTAAAGAAGTAAATGTACTACTATGTAATCTTCAAGTCTAATTTGAAATCCTATTTGTTTAGCCAAGCCTTTTGTTTGGTAAAGGTGGAGATCTGAGGATTCATGGACATAAACTGGATGTTTCGATACTGCATTGAAATTTTGCTCAGTTCCTTTGTGTAAAATGTAAATGAACTGGTCTAACACATGCTTTCATTGTGTATCATCTTCATGCTTCTTCCTATCTTAGGATATCTCCTATTAGTACAAGATTATTTAACAGTAAAGCACCAAATTAAAGTCACTGCATGCTCTATAAGAAGATAGAAATTATCAGTCGAAAATGCTCTATTCTATTCTGTATTAAAAAGTGACAAGTATTCAAGCAAGGCAAGATAGTTAACATAACAGCTACATATATCTCTACCTAATTATCAAGGTCTTAGACGTAATCAGAACTTTATGTGGTGTTAGGGCGTAAATTTCTTTATTTAACTGTAATAGTCGACTTATCATTATGGCTAATTTTATATCTCTAATTACCATCGTGTGATAATTTTTGGTATTTGTGTCCCATCTTATTCACTGGTTCTCATATCAGAAGCAGTAAAGTAGCAAGAGGGATTTGAAAAGGTACAAAGGATTAAAGTAATTTCCTGCCCACACACCGCATTCACCCACATTAATGCAAAACCAATATGAGTGGTGTGATAGAATAGAAAAAATATGATTTGGTGTAGAAAATGAATAGCCTCTGGAGTCTGCTTTCAATTATTCATAAATAGATATTCACAAACACAACCTTTTCAAACAGAACTCCTTTGGTAACTTTTTTTTTTTTTTTTTAGCAAGATAATCACCCATCCTCTCTCATGCTACTCACTCCACGGCTGAAATAGACAGTATCTTTCCATCAGATTTAACCCTGCACTATTATGGCCCAAGCAAGTCCTTTTGCACCAAGGCCAGGCAGTTGCTGTTGAATTTTATTCGAAAATCATACATGCTCATATCATTTTTTTCATTGTATGAGTGACAGTACCTCATGGTACCTTGTAAATTGTTTGCATTCTGCTGGTTTTTAACATGTTGTTTATAATGGGTAAAGGAAACACGAACTGGGTCAAAGACAGGAAATACAAAAAGAAAACAGGAAATGGCTCAGAAAATAAACGTACAAAGGAAAAATAAGACTGAAGAATGACAACAGAGTATTAATGGACAAATTAATCAAAAATGAACACAAAACAGGTACACACCATAGGATAACAAGTAAGTGACAGAGTAGTGGGTGGAAACAGGACCGAAACAGAAATCAATTCAAACATGAGCACTTAGCACTTGTTGCCATTGGAACTGTGACCTGAAGGTGAACCCCATGACACATGACTTTGTGTTTATTATTGTGTAGCCTAATTGTACAGAATGGGGAAAAATGACGTATGTAACGTTTGTCTTACATTCTGTGAGACCTGATTTGTTTCGTATTCTTTTCAATTGAGAGCCATAAGGGCTGGAGCAAATGCCTCTGTCAGGATTGCTGCAAAAACAAAGCATTAAAAACTGAAGGATACAATCTTACATTTGATATAATCTCACTTGAAATCAAGTGCCAAGTAATACACGTAACCATGAACCATCAATCTTCACAACAGGTAGATTCTAATCTTTAATACGTGCACTGTACTTTCATTTCAAGCGCTTTTTTAAGTGAAAAACTTCCAAGTCAAATCCCTTCTAAGTGAAATATAACTGATTTGGTTTCTGATTTCATAACCAGCACCCTTCCAGCAGGCAGTTTGGATTAAAAACAGCCCAAATACAGCAATATTGACCCTGGGTGATTGTTTTTTCAAGGAAAACAAAGCTTTAGATGAATTATGCTGACCAAATGACACAATGCATCAGACGATCGGAGTCTCCTTTGAAAGGTTAGCAAAAAGGGGAAAAAAATCAAAGCTCACAGCATGTCATTAGACTCTGACAGGACTGGATTGCTGCCAGTGAGAGAATTTTGCAACACTCCTCAGGCTTGGGACGAACCCCCTACGGCAAGCTTTTGAGGTTTAGATTTCAATGTCGATTAAAAGCCATGTCAACAGATCTGATTTTTCATCCTCAGACGCCAGGAGCCGAGAAATATGCTCTGGGAGCATGATTTCAGATGGTGGGTTTAATTACGTTTGGCATTAATAAAGCTCATGTATTTGCTAGGAGCATGCTTTTTGATCAACACCTGTCATTGTTGTGTTTAATAATTATTGGAAGCAGAGGAGTGTGAGCGGAATAGTACATAAGATTCAATTAAGAAATATATTACAAAATGCTAAATATTGTATCTCAGTAGCAATTATTACAAATGCATAGAAATAGACATGCAAAACCATCCCATGGTTGCGAAGCCTCCTGATTAAAGGATGGTGGTCAGAGGGGCTAAAATGACCTTAGAACAATATCTGTTATTATCATTAGAACATTGAAACCACCTTGTTTTCTCCGAAGGCTCCTAAACATGTGAACATCCAACGCATGGTTTGAGATATAACGAACAATGATCAATGACTGAAAAATAAAATTAAGTAAAATAATACATGTGAGCCACACTGGAAATCTACACAATAACTCAAATAAACCAATAACAAGCACTGCAATTTGAAACTTTCTTAATGTTGAAACAGTGGAAACGCTCCAGTGCTCTTATTTCCTTTGCCAGTCAGGTTATGTGTTTGGTGTGGCCTGTTAGCAGGATTGTGCAAAACCTACCAAACTGATTTCTATGACATTTGGTGGAAAGATGCAGCACGGGCCAAGGAAAAATGTATAACATTTTGGCGCGGATCTGAGTCACAGGGCGGCTCCATGAAGTCAGTATCTTTTTTTCGCTAATGTTGCGAGATACGGAATTTGGCCTTGGTAGAAGTCTGCGCTCAACAATGCCATACATGTTAAAATCCAGTAGATGGCAGTAACGTTCAAATACCATGACTTCGAATTACAGTATACCCAGACATATAAAGTGGCTGCGATCGCAGATTTGCATATCATAGCAGAGTCGACTACGGTTCTTAGCGAGGGTCTGCACGCTCCAAGTACTCTTCTAGTTTTATATTTGATTGCTTCATTTAAAAGTGTCATAACTGGAAATAGGATCCTTTCAAACTGCCAAAAAGAGAAAAGTAAGCATTGTTATAAAGACTTAAGAGATAAAGAAAAGCAATAAAAGGCATTGCAGAGTAGGTTTTAAACTAATGTATGTCCACTGTCAACCTTATCGCTTTTGTCTGGGAATGGGGAAACATATATTTATATAACTATATAATTAAAACATACTTGTAATATTGAAATACTGTATATGCGAGCTGCATTTCCCACCCACAGTGATGAGAGGCTGCAGCAGGGCACTTAACTATCTCTCCCTTATCTTGTTGTGTATCAGCACTTTTCGGATGCTCATTATCGTGCCGCAACAACCCGATGCCAGGTTTGCAGTCAGATTTCAGAATTATATTGGCAATAATACTCTGGAACCTTGGAAAAAACAACCCTCACAACATCGCACCACATTTCTGGCTACACAACCAAATACATTAAGTAAGCAGCATCCACGTTAAGGCTGGTTGATGCACAGCACCGGAGATGCACACTACATGCAGGTTGGATTTTGGATTGCATGTCGGTTCATCAGGGCTCAACATTTTATTCTGAACCCATGTGGGAATCCTTTTTAAAAAGGGTTTCCTTTTCCTGTTGAAGGTTGCAGTGAGAAGGTCAGCTTAAACCTCATCACTACAAACCAGTACAGCAACCATAACTTTGCTGATCCAATCTGATTAATCAATCTCTTTTCCATTACCTTTGAAAAAGATCCCAGGATACTTAAACTTCAACACCAGGGGCAAGGTTTGTTCCCTCCTGAATGGAGCATCCCAATTTTTTTTATAAGAACCATGGACTAAGAATTGTATATGCTGTATTTTCTATTTGCTTCATATTCTTGTTGGCAGATCACTTCAGTTAGTGCCAAGAGGACATCATTGGAAATTAAAAGGGATGTTGCCTCTAGCACCCCACACTGGACAAGTCTTCAGCCTCCAGGATGGCAGCATTTTGCTATTCTGTCCATGAAAATAAACAGACAGGAATGGAAACAAGGCACCCCCTTGAACATAGCCCATCACCCACCTTAAACAATTTCAACATAACATCAAGAAAATCTACACAACTCATACAGAGACTGGACCACAAGAAGTAGTCTTTCTGCAGTACCGTTTCCAACAAATGTTGAGGCGCACAGTCACAAGCCTTCTTAAAATCCACAATCTATTGGTCTATTGGAACCAGATGAATGAATCCAGCATTGTTCCACTTCTATCCTAGGTTCAGGTATCAGATGCATTCTCCTCTCTAGCTGGACATCTATACTCATTCAGAGAAGCTTCCAAGTAGAAACGCCCAATGAACCCTTGAGGGGCCCGTGATCTGTTTGACTGGCTGATAATTGTTCATCCTGTAATGAGAGAAGCTATGACGTCCATTGGCTGACGGCTTTAAGAATTGGAATTCCGTTCCAGATCAGAAAGAAAACACCGTGGTTATGAATTATATATGGACTTTCCATCGTTTAGGATATTCCTGCCCTTCTAAAGGTAAGATATATCCACCAAGGCTGAAATTGATTAAGAATGTGTCTGTCTTGCAGAACATTTCCATCTAAACCCAGTGAGACACCTCAATTACTTACAAAAGGAGTACTGAGACACCAGAGTCAGATGGCTTTTACAGATATCAGCGGTGACCACCCAAATCAGCCGCACTACTGCTGAGATTGACATTGGGGCCTTTGGGAACGAGCAGATATTGAATACTCGATCTTCTCCAAGTATCCGATAACTACTCGGTGCTGACTAGACACTTTTCAGGTATCCTTTTCTTTTAAAAGCCATTTCCTCACAACTATCATTCAGACTGTGGATTTTACTATTTTTTTGTCTGATATATTTGTCCAGTGTCATTTGCCTTGGTGTTTTTGGTGTTGTACAATAATATATGATTGAAGAACTTGGAAGTACAGCGAGAGAGAATACTTAATGCTGACTGTGCACTCTTTGGGCATTGGGGTCTTCCAAAATCCCTTCTTCTTACATTCAAAAGAGGAAGTCTTAGTGGTAGTCTCAGTCCACCTAAGAAGAAAATGAACTCGAAAACATATCAAAGCGAAGAGTCCAAAATATCAGTACCAAGAATCTTTTTTTTTTTTTGGTCATTATCTGTATAAACAATAAAGAACAACCAGCATTTTTTCAAGGTGAAATGTGTAAATGTTAGTTTGGTTAATTGCTGTTGGGTTTTTTTACTTAGTATTTACTGTCTTGTGGCTTAAGCACCTAATCCAACCCTGACTGTGAGGAACTTTCCCTGCGTAAATATTGGCCTAGCATTTGAACGTCGCTAACTCTGAATACAGCTTTTAATAACAACACTTGCTAATGATAGTACAGTTTAATATGCCTTATGCATTCTTTCAATAATTTATTGCAGTGAGTACTGATGTAATTATGGCTGGCGAATACAATTTGACCATTAATATTTCATAACCATTTATCCTTTTACACTCACATACTTAGATCCCAAGCAGCTCTATTAACACACCACTGATTATCTATATATATGAAAGTTTCTGCATATGAGCTATGCATATCATTTCAGTGCACAGAAGAAGCAATAATTAGATAAAAATGAGACATCGCATGAGCCATATGCATTCTCTGCAGCCATTACTTACGCTACAAAATCAAGACAAATTAAGCTATTATGCAGGTGTAATTAGTCCTCCTAATGCAAATATCGGAGCACTAACAATGCTCGCAGCACTTAAGGCTAAGTTGAGACAACTGTTTATTATAAGGTCATCATCTCATTATTTGTATCTGTATTTCAGCGACCTCTTGCCTAGCCTGTGACTCTGTCATAAATCTAAATTAGACAGAGAATCATTACCATCCCTGGTAATATTTCATGCGCAGAGGAGCAGCCGAAAGGCAATAAGGAAAGCAATTAGACAGAAACATAAACCCGGCAGACCGTTTGCAATTTCTCTCCATGCTAATTAGCATGAACGTCTCAAATGTGACCAAATTCTCATTACGGGTCAGATATTAATGCCACCTATCGAGGTGTACAAGAGCCACATACAGTGAATACGCAAGTATTCTGGTTTGATATCAGATAAAGGACGTTACACATCGCACTAACAAGAATAACCTTGCTTTAAACACTATATTGACACTGCACGAGGAATCACAAGTTGCAACAGTTGATATTTCAGTTTGCGGTAATGTACAAATGGCATGAGCAATGGCAGGATTATATATATAAGAGTACAAATGTTGAGTACAAGATGTTTATCGGCAAATGGTGTCAGGTGGAACCTGACGCCGTCTGATAAAAATGCCTGGAAGTAAGTATATATTTGAGATTGCTTTTTGTTGTCGTTGTGTGGTTTTGTCATACACACGGATTCAAGCCACACGTGCAAGCCTTTAAAATATGACAAGTCCCTGTGTATGCTGTAAGAAAAACTTGTTAGAACAAGTGTAGTATTATAAGACTACCACTCAGACATTTTCTTTTGTATGTAAGAAGAAGGGATTTTGGAAGAACCCAGTGCCCCATGAGTGCACAGTCAGCGTTAAGTATTCTCTCTCATACATACAGTATATGCACATCATGGACACATTTTACTAATTCGCTCCTTCTTCCTAGTTAAATTGTGACCTCTTTTTAATATTCGTTTTACTTGCGTCATGTCCAGGTTCCCTTGTTGTAGCTTTGTCGTGGACATGTTTTAATAATCGGGTCATGAGCAACTCCCCGTATAATTACCATATCCGCCGACGATGTCGATAACACTACCATAGTGGCCACCGTTTTGAAGTAGGAAGTGGTATTTTACGTGCAGGTCAGGACACGGATGGGTGGACTGAAACGTCCCAGTTCCATTATAATAGCACTCTTGGTACCCCACTATAATTAGTGGACTGGACCTAACGGTTGTATAAGATGTATGTCTTAGATTTCAAACTGTACTTACAATTAAACTTACACACCTAGGTTTTGCTAAGCATTATAATTTCGACTTTCCTCTGGGACTTTTTTCAGTTCTCCGCCTCCACACTCGGTGAGAGGTTTCCTGAAAGCTCTGGCCCCTCTGGCGTCAGTGTAAGTTGTGTCTCTGTCTGTGTTCAGACGCTGCTATTGATTCCGGATTCTGACTCTTTTAGCATCTTCCGTGTCTTTTTTAGGGAATGGAGGTTACTGTAAAGTCTAAAGGTCTGATACAGAGTGGAAACCAATATAACTAAAGTAGACCGGGGGAGGGCTTAATATGTTTACGCCTTATTTTTTTAAACAGTATATAAATAGTCGAAACTGGCAAAATGAATCACGGTGTTTGACAAAGCTTAACGGTGCTTTGGCGCGACGTCATCCGGTGTCGTCTCTTTTCAAGCCTTTGCTTTCATTCTATATGTGATAAAATGTGAGGTGACAAGCTCGGAAAAGACGTTAAATAAGTTACAAGCTCATTAACATCTCATAACCGGCGCTGCAAGAATAAACCTGTCTTTTAAATCTGATATTTCCTTTATATATTTACCTCTATCACTAAGGGGTGCCTTCTGTGTTATGTGTCGTGCCACCCGTACGAAATGACAAAAAGTGAAATTAGGAAATAATATTGTCTTTTATAAGGATAGAAATGTATCTGTTTACTGGCAGCCTACCCTTAGGCGATGTCAACATTTTCCACATTTGAACACAGGGACACTTTTTAATGACTTTCTTCTCCTCCTGCTGAGGTCTTACGTACATTGTAATTATACAACACTTTCACCTACGCTGCAAATCACCACCCGTCTCCCTGTAGTGAGGACATCGGGATATTTTTCTAATACCTGTCAGCTTGTTTTAACGCACCCTCGAAATGTTTTGTGCCAATTAAAGGCATCCTGGGGCATGCTTTAAAGAAAACAATGAGCAGAAACCGAGGCTTTCAGTGTGGGAACAAAAAGTCGTAGCACAATTTTAACCTGGGTTGATGGGCTATAAATATATCAAATGTATCACAGACATGCCACGGATTTGCCAGTAAGACTTCCCTGATTAATAATGACTATGGTGAAGCAGGACCAACATTAAAGGCACAGCATTTGTCATCTATTAGATCACTCGTTAGCCGTCGGTTTGTTGTCTCCGTCAACATGCTAAGATAACATTGCCGGAAAACGGTGAGTGGAAAAGAAAATCTTGCTCTTTCGGGTTTTCAGTCGTCACAAATTACTTTCTTTGACAATCAAAACTACTCTGTGTAAATTTTGGTCACTTTAACAGCAAGGGAAACGAGAAATCACTGCCTGCTCTGCTTTGAGTGACCAAGTAACGCAAGCACGCGGAGATTTTTCCACAGAGAGTGGAATATGTGCATGAAAAACACTTTCCTGCTGACTCAAAATGCTGGATGTGAGCCATGACACTGAGTTTGAAGTGACCTCCTGCGCTGGGGCTACTGGACACGCTCCAAATCATGTTGTGTCACTTATTAAAATACAGGAGTTCTCATGCTGGTTTTGGCTCCACATAAAAACAAAGAAAACAACAGACTTTTAACATAGTTTGAACCATGACTTCAGTCAAAATTACGTCTTTGAGATCGTTATTATTAATCATAATAATCGTTATAGTCAGTTAGAATCGTTCTATCTGGTGTCACCCAGAAGAGGATGGGTTTCCTGGATCAGTGATTCAATCAATCACTCAAGATTATCATTATAGAAGATCGTCTATAGATACACTGGAAGGCCATTGTTTTGCATATATACTGTATAAATAACTGAACATGTGCATTGTGACTGCTCCTCCAAGCCAAAGATGCACTTGCTTTTAGGTGGTATGGGATGTGCTGGGACAACCAGCGACTTGCTTTTCCCAGTGCTTTCCTCAATCTCACCCACATCCCATTCTGTGCGGAATTGGGAAGACATTTCCATCCATCCATCCATTATCTATATGACTTATCCATTAAGTGTCACGTCAGAGCTGGAGTCAATCCAAGCTGACTTCGGCTGAGATACGGGCACACCCTTGGCAGGTCGCCAGTCTATTTCAGGTTTCAGACCTTTGAATTGTTTGGAGTTTTGTTTTGTTTTGCTGTTTGTTGGGATAGTTTCCTAGGTTGGAATAATTCCACCATTCCGTCTTCCTTTTGCCGCACACTTGAGTTCAGCTGTAATGGCTAGGCTATGCTTGAAATATCCAACCAAATTTCTACATTTCACCAGCACTTGAAACTAGGTGTAAAATGATGTCCATTGGAAAAGGGAGACTTCTTTTTTTTTTCCTTAGCCTTTGCATGGGAAATAAAGTCACCATGGTGCGCACGCATTTCTAATGCACAGACATTATCCACTCCATAACCCCAGTTTCTCTCTCCTGATTTTTACAATATATCTTAGAATAGAAATGTACATCATAGCCTTTGTTTGTGGAAATATATTAGATTTTATTCCTATTATTTGCTTTCAATCATTGGTTTCTCATTGGCATGTTGTTGCTCCGCGCCAGAGCATTAGGCAGCACGATTCCTGCCCCCAATGAGCCTCTATTAGCACTTGTTTGCATTCTACATTTTTTTTACCACTAGGTGTAATAATAACTATGGAAGCTAAATGGGGCAGTGAGCATGCTGCCCCGCGATTGCGCAACATCTAGAAAGCAACCAAATCATGTAACAGCTGGGTTTTTTTTCAGTTACTCAAAAGAGGTCATTAGTATTACAACGGTATTTAAAGTTGTGAATTAGAACGACACAAAATGAACATCCGTCGAATGATGGAGCTCTGTCCCGCCTGCCCTCGCGGACGAGCCGCCGCTGATGAACATGTAATGGATTTTTAAATAATTGTAATTATTAATAATTGATACGTTTGATACAATTAAAACTGCTCTAAAACAGTTTTCTTTTCTTTTTCTTTCAACATGCACACACACACACATACCTTTGTATTCTTGTCTTGGGATGGCTATTTGTTGTAACTAGAAGCTTTTCCATTACACATTCTCTCTCTCTCTGTTTATAATTTGTGATTCGGTGCTCGAGTTACTATCCATAAGGGTTGACATTGCTCAACTCAGTGATTACTTGCTGTTGTGTGTTTTTCTGCCTTTTTTTTTTTCCTAGTCGGAGCAGATGTAGATTCATCTCATGAATTCAAGCCTAGAGGCCCCCACGACTCTAAGTTGGCTGCATCTCTTGTTTCTTGTGAGAAATCCAACATCACCCTCGCGTCTTAGAATTATTCGAATAAATTTTGCATGAGGGTTACCAGCAGCCTTGCTAGGACAAAAAGAGAATGAAATGGAGAGAAAATGAAAGACAGACTGCCTCTATGATGAACACACGGGCTTATAATTTTTGCGCGTGGGTGTAAGATACACTGAGATTGAATGAATATGGATGAGTGTGTTTGTGTGTCAGAGGTGTAATGAAGAGTAGACAGGCAGCTAACAGTGTGATGATCCCTGTACAAACCTTATCTCGCATGCGGCTGCACGCTGTCCTCTCTCATCCATCATCTCGCTCGCTTTTTCTTCAGAGGCACCTGTCCAGGCAGGCCTACTGTTATGAAAGGCATAAATAAATACAATATCAAGACAGATATAAGACAATATTGTTTTTGTTCTGGGTAATTTCCTTGATGCGGATTTGAATTAGCGCATGAAAACATCTAAATGGAAATAATGGAGGGTAATAAAATGCTAAACAGTACAGATATTTTTAACCACAATCCACTGTTTTGTTGTTGTTTCTAATGCTAATTTCGAATAAGGGCGATGTAAAACTTGCTTGACTGTAGACAGTGTTCCTTGTGAAACCTCGATGGTTCCTGACCATCCAAACCCATTTCCTCTCAGCTCAGGGTGACAGTTTGACTGTAAACTGTAGAGGGAATTATGAAAGATTTAAGGATTCCAGGACCATGGCGCAGCATAGAAGACTACAGATAAGCAAATAAATGCACTAAACTGATATAAGCTACTGGTGTGTGGTTTGACCACTGAACACCCATTGCTTTCCCTCCTGTTCTAAGTTATTATGGGATTTTAAAATCTAATCCTTTGCCCTCTTGCAGATCTGGCATAAGGGGTGTAGGCAGTCTTCACACCTATACGTAATATCTTATGCAATCTTGGCCCATGTACACATCAGATTCCTCTGTCACAATTGGTTAAAAAAAAAAAAAAAAAAAAAAAAAACAAACTTACAGCAAATGGCCCAATCTTCACATATATATACCCTTATGCCAAGAGAGCTGTGCAATCATAGAATGTGAAGAGGAGTAGAAGAAAAAGAAGCTACCTCAGCCAGAAAGCATACCAAATGTTCACAAATAATTCCTGCTTAAAGGTTTTGTCTTCTCAGGCTTCGGTCTGCCTCTGAATCCAAAGAACTTTTCACATGTCCTTTATGACTGCTTTTATTGGACTAAAGACTTTGACTTTTCACCAAGTCCGAATATTTGTTCCCTTCACAGCACAGACTTTCAGAAATAAAAACCCTTTTAGTGTTTCTTCAAGGGTCTTTGGATTGTTAATGGGTCGTAAAAGGATTTCTTCCCTTTCTTATAGAGCAATATTTCTAGTTGTCCACTTCGAAACTGAAGAACCCCTTAACTCATTTTCGTAAATGTAATACATTTGATACTTAGTACTTTAAGTATGTCTTGAAGTGTTAAACAACAGCGATTTTCCAATGATTACGATTTTTTATTCATTAAAGGACGCGACGGCATACTTTTTTTTTTTTTTTTCAAATAAACATTTACGTCTAAATAACAGCAGAACCCGGTGGGCGCGTCCACATCAAATTCTACATTTTCCCAGCAATCCTTCAGGACAAATGAAGCTCCTCGCTATAAATAGTCAGCCTCCCCAACTGCAAATCTCGCCTCTGCCCTTGAGGATTTGGGCAAGTAGGGCAGGCTGCAGAAAAATGGGACGTGCAGCACATTTGAGGTATCAATAATAAATGCCAGCCACAGTCACAGGGTGCAACCCCAGTCTAAAAATAATTTTTCAACCATGGAGCAAGACAGCGAGGAATCAAAGCAAAAAAAAAAAATACACTCATTCCTTCGGAAAAAAAGGGAGATGTAGAAGGTACTTTGGCAACGTCTCAACTGCCCCAAGGCCATGGTAGATGCAGAGGATGCAGAGTATTTCCAAGAAATAGGTGACAGGTTGAAAAATGAAGGAAAAATTCAATGAAGAGGTTCTAGGCACACTTGCATTTGCTTTACAAAGAGACAGTGCAGGGAAGCAAGGGCAAATATTGACTGAAAATGGTTTGTATTGGGTGTGGAATGTGTGGGTTTTTTAGGGCCGAGTCTGGAACATCCCGATCTGAATTTAAGGCTTCTGAAGCTCTTCAGACGTAGACTAACAGATGATGCTCCAGTGATGCTTACATCCCAAAGCCTAAAGATCTTTCTAAAGTGTTTCAGGTTGTTGTAATTCATTTGCATCTTTTCTTGGGCTGCATCTACATTTCCCGGGCTGACTTGTAGTGATCCAAACCTCTGTTGGTTGGTTAAAAAAAAAAAATTGCAGACAAATTGCCTTTCTATGCAGCAGTGTATGAGCTTGTATACGGCTTGCCTTTCTCCATCTTGCTAATTAGTGCATTTGCGTTAATTAATTGGCACAGTGATTGAAAGCAGCAGCACGCGTCGAACCCCTTGGATCATTTGGGTGTTAGTCAAGTGATAATTTCTAATTGTCCGTGCAAGCAGAACAATGCAAAGGTATAAAATGGGATTCTGGGCTAACAAACTTTCTCTGACTTTCTAATATTGGATAATTAACCAGCGCTTAGACAAGGTCAAGAGAAATATTAAAGGGGGTTGCGGTTTCATGAGCCGTAGCTTAACCTGGACATCTCGCAAACCACGCCAGTGAGAAGATTTTGTGCCATTTGGCTGTGTTTACTCTCTTTAATCACCACCAAGATGACTAATTAATGTTTTGCTTTTTAAATGCACTAAGGCAAACCCTGATGTGCTGTGATGTAGAAATTACACCTACACTCATGCAGGTTTTGAGCCGAAGCAATTTGGATCCACCAAGAACTTGAAAAAGCAAGACGTTTCTCACTGAGACTAGTTCAAGGATATCACAGATGGAAATTCTGTTGGCAGGAAGCCTTTTTGTATATGTGGAGATGCACAGAAGTATCAGAAATCCTTAAAATGTATACACTACCGGTCAAAAGTTTGGGGTCACCTTCTAATTCAATTATTTCTTTATTTTTATGACTTTAAAAGAGACT
>JAQMYM010000001.1:21259255-21273301 GCA_030014255.1 Parauchenoglanis ngamensis
AACTTTACACTTGGCACAATGCAGTCTGACAAGTACCGTTCTTCTGGCAACCGCTGAACCCAGATTCGTCCATCAAATTGACAGATGGAGAAGCGTGATTCATCACTCCAGAGAACGCGTCTCCACTGCTCTAGAGTCCAGTGGCTTTACACCACTGCATCCGACGCTTTGCATTGCACTTGGTGATGTATGGCTTGGATGCAGCTGTTCGGCCATGGAAACCCATTCCATGAAGCTCTCTACGCACTGCTCTTGAGCTAATCTGAAGGTCACATGAAGTTTTGAGGTCTGTAGCGACTGACTCTGCAGAAAGTCGGCGACCTCTGCGCACTATGCGCCTCAGCATCTGCTGAACACGCTCTGTCATTTTACGTGGCCTACCACTTCATGGCTGAGTTCCTGTCGTTCCCAATCACTTCCACTTTGTTTATAATAACACTAACAGTTGACTGTGGAATATTTAGTAGTGAGGAAATTTCACGACTGGACTTGTTGCACAGGTGGCATCTTATCACGGTACCACGCTGGAATTCACTGAGCTCCAGAGAGCGACCCATTCTTTCACAAATGTTTGTAGAAGCAGACTGCATGCCTAGGTGCTTAAAGTTATACACCTGTGGCCATGGAAGTGATTGGAACACCTGAATTTTATTATTTCGATGGGTGAGTGAATACTTTTGGCAATATAGTATATGTTAACATGGGCTGTATAGTTGTGGAGGCTGTAGACTACTCTGTAGCATGTGTTGATTAATTTGCTATGGCATACGATATGCCACTATGGCCTTAAATTTATGTTCAGAAGGTTTACAACCGATTTAGTATAAGCATTATTAATGCAACACCATGGATGATTTACTGTAAAGACCAAGATGCGCAGTTTGCAGAAATTATACAAGGAGTAGGTGTGTAGGTGGAAACAGAGCCTTGCCATCATTCACAACTTGTGCTGTTTTAGAAAGTAAAGTGTTCAAACTCTTATTTATTTGCATTTTCATTCCTCCCAGGGTACCTCCCCCTGAATGAGTAATACACTGTGAATCATAATCATGAGGCAAATTTCATGCCACCAAATCAACTTGTTACAAGGAGCAGGAACATCTGCAGTCTCTCAGTGATTCGAGTAGGACCATTAGGGACCATGAATCCAAATGAAGAAATTTAGTAAAAGGTCAGCATGGGTATATTTTTAACCTTTTTAGACTTGTGATGGGTGCATTAGGGATCCTCGCATTCAGTGCTCAGTTTTTCGAGGAAATGCAGGCACACATGACAATTAAGTCCTCAACGTTTTAAGAAGCAGGGACATTTTTGGCATTTGGAAATGTGGGGTCATAATGAAGTGTGGCATTTTGTTCATGCCATTGGTCATTTCAGAACCTAAGATCTGAAGCTTTCTCAGTGCTCTTACTTAGGCTATTTCTCATTTTCCCACTGAAATTTAAAAAACAAATATATAAATATGTGTGTTTCCTGATCACCATACAGTCATGGACCTGTAATTGTAATCAAAAGAATGGAACACATAGTGGTTAAACAATGTTTTGTTGAGCAAACAACAGCCCCTTGTCCTCCACAGCCATGCAACTGTTTGGATTTTCTTAACTCCAAATTCATAATCTGTGTCCACCAATGGGAAGATGTTGATGGTCAAGACATTCCCTTACAATCTGGGGCCATATTCTTCATTTTTTCCCCCTTTTTTTGGATGGGGTCAAGATGGGGGTCAAGGTGGCTTGGGTATGGAGTTCATTTTGTGAATTGTTTCACACTTTTTTTCCCCAGAAGATGGTTGGTCTTAGAAGAAGGCGTTCACCTCAAATCTCTCTTGGTCAACTGATTCTGGTGTAGGAGGTGCTCTGAAAGTTAGCCATGCCCACTGCAATAATGGTGGCGCTGTCTCTGCGTTATTATAGTTATGGCCACAATTTAGCCATCATATAATGGCTACTTCCGACATAATAATCCACCATATTATGTTGCATGAATATAATTTACTTGCCTCTGCAGGCACCAAATCTGGATCCATTATAGCACTTGGGATGTGGTAGAACAAGAGAGAGTCAGACAAATCTGCAACAATTATGTGATGCAAAGATGTTCCCAGCATGAATTCCATAAAGAATGGAGGCTGTTTTGAGCGCAAAGGGTTGAAGGTCCTACTCATTATTAGTATAGTTTTCCTAATGAGTGTATTCAAGTTCATGTGAGAATACAGCTGACTCATATTGGCATTGCCGCCCGATGTCAGAATTGGATTTTTGCTGAGCCGAAAACTTTGCTTTTGACAGTCGTCAGCCTCTGCAGTCTTCACTCTCCCAAATGAAAAAAAAAAATGTTGCTGGAAAATACACGCTGTAAAGGTAGTACACAGAACGGGAATTAAAATGGCATTCCTGTTTCCCCTTAGATGGCTTGTCACAATGAAAGATTGCTCTTAAGCTTGTTGTTGTTGTTTTTATTTATTTATTCCACCTGAGAATGCCATCGTCACCAGTAGGGGGGGATGTGTTTGCAAACCATTCCATTGCAAAATGATGGAAGGACAGAAGGACTAAATAAATTTTGCTTAGCATTTGCTTAGCATGGATATATATGCAGCATGATCTTATGACACCGCTATCACGCAAAATTGGAAGTAGTTGTCCTCACAGTGTTCATTATGCTTTCACAATCAAGTGATTGGATCCAGCACATAGGTGAACTAATTACAGTTCCAGTCCTATGACCTAATAACCATTTCTCCGCCATTGTGAGAACTGAAACAGGGAGACATGAAGTAACTTGACAAGTTCAACCAATCATCTTACTTGGCATGCAGCACTGCAAGTGACTACTTTCACACCTGATGCTTACTGCACCATGGTTCAGTGGAAGCGAGCCCCACGCCACCATTATCAAGAGGACCAGGGGTCGGGTCTCAGAGCCGCCTTCAGCCTCGAAAACTGTTTTCACACTCCACCAAATGTACCATGGCAAATGGCCCTAAGTCCAGAAAAACAATGCACGTATGAAACCAAAAACATTTTCACAAGACTTGCCACAACAACATCGCATGCTGAGCCATGCTACAAAGGTAGCCGGAGTGGAAATTAAAATGGCATCCCGGTTTTCCCTTAAATGGCTTGTCACGGTGAAAGATTGCTCTTAAGTAGAACAATCTCACACACGTACAAAGCTTATGCATGCTAATGTGTGCCTGCATGCACTCATGCACTGTAATGAGGGCCAATGGCAGTGATCTATAGTCGGGATTATCTTTCTCACTTTTTCACTTTCTCGCTCTTTTTTTACCTACACACACACACACATCTCGATCTGACCGCTGCTGTGACACACAAGGACAAATCGCTGTCTTGCTCCCCTTTATTTTTCCCGGTTTCCTGTTTCAGAGGAAGATGGATAGCTTGAGCTGTACCTGTGCAGACCCGCCGCAGTAGTGTGGATCCGCTGCTGCTTTGTCACTGTCACTCATCAACAGACATTCACACCAGGAGTTCTCCCTAGGTAGGTAATGGGACCTTTAGTCTCATGTCAGATCTGAAACTCCCAAAATTGTAATTACTTTAACCCCCTAAAATTCTATTTTCAGTGGGATTCAGACTTTTACATTTCTGGAACTGCATATCGCCCATAACCTTCCTGTAAATACTACATAATACTGCCTAATATGATTTAACTAAATGAGCCAAATAACACATCTTGTGTTGTGCAATCTGCCATTTGAGGCGTTTAATTGATTAGTTGATTAATTTAGCACCTGTAATGTGATTAATGCTTGATAATAAGCTTGGAAGTTACTTTGGAAATTGAGATTGTGTACAAAAATTAATATGACAGACAAAGGGCAGGTATTAAATTAGTTTTTTTGTTGTTGTTTTTTAGCGTTAACATAACGCATAATCACTTCTACACTCTTTTATTTTCCATCAACTGGCAGACCACAATCTGACTCTGGATCCATCGTGACCAGGATAAAGAGGTTAATGAAGTTCTATATTTCCCAGACTGTCTCCTCTAAGATGTACCATCTCATGTTTTTGGGGTAGTTCTGCACCTGGTAGAGATCATTACAAGTCCTGTACCTGCTGTTGCACAAACAGCCAAGGGACCATTGGTACTCCCTGCCAAGGAGTCTCTAGAGAGTCTCTCTCGACTCAAGGAAGGGACGGGGCTGACATAGAAAACAAGACCTTGGCTCATTCGAACCCTGTCTATGGTTAGAACAAATGGTAGCTGCAAGCAGAACATTTTGAAAGTTGAGAAAACTTTCTGTAAAAAACCAATGACAAATTTCTCCGAGTGAATATGAGAAATACATGCAAGATGATGTATGTATGGTGGGGCGTGATGGTGAATCGAGAGCTGACCAGAGCACTGTTTCCACTGGAAACCACACTGAAAGGAAAGCACCGAACACTTCTTTCACCCTCCATCTGCTATCTCCTAAATATATCACCCTTCTGCGGCTCAACCAGCCATCTGTGTTCGCTCTATTGCGGGGTACAAGGTTCATATATGGGGGAAAAATATCTACAAAGAGATTCATGCGAGATTAGAATCAGCTCTGTCCTGGTAGGCAGAGGACTGAATGATGTACAAATTAATGACTGATATACACATATCAGGGGGGTTAGAAAAATTATGAGCTGCATACATTGAGAAAATTACATACTGTACAAGCCTGCAAATAACAAATGTGTACATTGAATAACTGTCTATTGATTGATGGAGGATGCTGATTTGTGTGTGGAGGGGATGTCGACTGAGACATGTTGATCGATCATTTCATTACCGTAATGTCTTCTCTTTAGAAGTATAGATAAATGTTTTATTTATGTCATATTTGACTTTAAAAAAAAAGTATAGTTTGCTTTAGGGCTGTCTATAGACAACAAAATAGGTATCGTTCTTGGGCAATGTATTTTTTTTTATCTTTCTTACGTGTAACATAGTTTGCGTGTAAAAAAAAAATCATAAATAAATTTTTACAGTATTCAGCGTGGCATCAAGATTTATCCTCCACCTAATACATCAGATCGAATGCCTGACCCATTTAGTGGTGTATCAGCCCAAATGAGTAGCTGGGCTATTTCACAGTGTACTAGTTTCATAAAGGAGCTGTATTTGAGAGTGCAGAGGGAAATTGGGACCTGGTATAAGAGGACGCATTATGGTCGCAGTGGCAGATGCGAAAACCATCGGGCTGAAATCAATGGCCTTGCTAGTAGTGAAAGCAGAAGATGCATTGCCGGCAAATGTGAAGATAATATATAAAACCCACAACCTGAAAATAAAAGAGCTGACACACTGGTTTGTAAAGTGTTTCTGTAACACCGTGGTGCATTTGCTCTTGGCCCTCAAAGAGATAATGCCCACGATGGGGGATTTAATGGGCGCAGAGATCTTACAGGCAGCACTCCAATGGGGCATGGGAAACCATTGCGTCTATTGATAATACAAATGAAAAACACAAGTTTGGCTTGCTCAAATGCCACTGCCAGAAACATTTTGCGCCACCTCCTGCTTGGACAGGTCCTCTTGCTTGGGCGATGGTTTCTCATTGATGGAAACATGAACTATGAATATGGTACAGGGGGCTACCAGCGGGAGTTCCTACTCATGGTCACACTATTTCCAGATGCAATGAATTTGAAAGACCACAAGGGCAGACAAAAGGATGAACTGGTACCATGGCAGCTGACGGGGTCAGTAGGTTGGGTTTCACAGATATCTCGTCCTGTCGAAACCATAGAAAGGGTCAAATTGTGCATGTTAACTAATTTGGTTTTCCCATTTCCCACCCACTAGGTAACTCTCCCCTATCACATAAAGACTATCTACCAGGGTCGGTGGGGTGAGAACATGTTTCCTTTAAGAGCCTCGTGAAACCAAATTCCCAACAGCCGACCAAAGGTGTTCAGTGGGGTCGAGGTCAGGGTTCTTTGCAGACCATTCGAGTTCTTCCACATGAACCTAGGCAAGCCTATAAACTTCACTTTGTGTACAATGTTGCAACAGATTTGGGCTTCTTAGTTCCACTGAAGGGAAATCCTCATGCTATGGCACACTGAGACAATTTGCACAATTCTTTGCTTCCGACTTTACGACAAGGCCTTTGTTTGGGTGTGATGGTCAGGTGTTTACATACTTTTGATCATATAGAGTATATGACTGCGATAGTTGCAAGCATTGAAAACAACTTGAATAGTCATCGATATTATTACCACATTAAGCATTGCATATTTTAGTTTGCCTTCCACCGTCCTTATTCATCCAGCTTATAAAATAGCACATCTCATCCTTTCATAATACTATTTATTAATTGGGTTATATTTGTAGTGCTCGGTGAATTTTTTTAAGTCAGTCATTTTGTTTAAATGTATTTACTTAACGAGCTTAGGTTAAAGGTATTAGCGTAACTCAAATCTGAGAGTAAAACACAAGCCACAAACCTCATTCAGCTTCTTATATTCTTTATTTTTGTAGCCAGGTAAAGCGTATTCCTGTAGTTTGCCGCGCTACATCTTTATAATTAGCTATCGTGCTCAACAAAGCGTCCCATTAGATTGGAAAAACGTGTTTAGATTCAAATTTAAAATCATAAAGGCACTGCAATCAAAAGACTAGTATAATACTCAGGGTTGTGCAAGGAACTGTACATGAACGATGCTTAACGTTGATCTCATCTGCCTTTACAGGTCTAAACAATCTTCTGGCGTAAGCGATATTCATAAATACGCCGCCATGTGATTAATGTAATAAGTTTGCACAGCACGCAGGCTAGTAGTTAATTAAAGCAGATGCTGTAATGCCAGACGGGCTGAGGTAATGTTATGTAATATTGCAAAGACTTGCCCTAGGGAGGTGTTATATCCCTACGGCATAACTAAAGATGATGGCACTGGAAAGCATTGAACTCGGGCTGAACCCGGGGTGAACGTTAGGTCAAAGCCAGAGCCATTTTTACCCATTCACCACAGCGTACACACGCTCACAGTCTCTCACGCACGCATACACTCCATGTAGATTTAGAGTTATTGACTTGGTCACCAAAAAGCCTGTGAATTATTTAACACTCATAGAAAAGTAATGCAGTCTGTTGAGTAGCGCAATTTGCGGCTGATTTGTTTTAGCCAGCCTGGTAAAATGTTCATTCTTGAAGGCCCAAATGAAACGCTCTATGAATTATAACCGAGTTGTACATACTCTGACATGTTTATTGCACTTGCGCACTCTCACCGCATTCTGCATACCAATGTTGACTTTGAGTGTGCCGTATCAATTATGCATTCCCGGAGTGTGATATAGCTGAAAGACAGAAAGCGCTTGTGACACTTTTCAGATCCGAACATCAGGAATAAGTGCAAGGAGCGCAGCCTACGAGATGTATTATTAATCTGCCCTTACTGAAATTCCAACAAAAGCGGTGTGACTGTAGAGCGCTTGAACCTGTTTTCTTAAATGAACAGATACTTTGCATAAAATCGTCCAATCCTCTGTTGAAGTATTTGCTCAGATCAAATTACTATAAATGTAAAAATTCACTTCTTCAATTTGTTAGCAATATATATATATATATAAAGTTAGATTGGTGTGGGGAAAAAAGCCATTCCTATGAGATGAAGCGGTGAAGGAAAGAAATGAGAAAAAGAGAAAAGAAAAGAAAAAGAAAAAAAAATTAGCCAAAAGCAATTTTGTCAGCAAAACTTGACACCAAAAAAAATACAGAAATAAGATATGCAAGGTTTTCTCTTCTTCTGAGACACTTTTATAACAGTTGATCAAAGTATTCCTATACAAGAGGCTATATAAAAAAAAATCTATACATACAATATAGTTGTATTATTATCTTCTTCTGGAAGTCAATAAAGATATTGATGTATCTGGCGGCGGCACGGTGGTGCGGTAGTTAGCACTGTCGCCTCACAGCAAGAAGGTCCTGGGTTCGATTCTCGGGTCACCCAGGGTGCCTTTCTGTGTGGAGTTTCCTGCGTGGGTTTCCTCCGGGTGCTCCGGTTTCCTCCCACAGTCCAAAGACATGCAGATTAGGTCAACTGGCTACTCTAAAATTGCCCATAGGTGTGAATGCGAGCGAGCGTGTGTGTGTGTTTGTTCGTCTGTGGTGGACTGGCGACCTGCCTCTTACCCGCAACGACTGCTGGGACTGGCTCCAGCTTCCCCCCGCGACCCAGATGGATGGATGGATGTTCATGATCTTTCAGGAAGCAAAATCTTCCAAAGGTTTTGAAGCTCAGTGTCAAATCAAACAAATCAGCCGAACATGTTACAGCTGAGTCCACCACCCAGCCCTGTGTTACTTTATAATTCATTACAACACTTAACACTCATTCAGGAAATCTGTTTGTTCCTCTGAAATAACCCTTACAATTTCTATGTACAATTCTACAAAAAGTCGAACTCCTTGGATACGAGTATATTTAAGTAGTATATTTAACTATTTAAGTAGTACTTGTAGAACCCTCCATTTTGAGAATGGTGTTAAGCAAGCATACACTTAATACATACTGTACAGTGGCTGATGGTTATTAAAAAAGGTTAAGAAACACTTTCCATCACGGTACTGAATGTACATTTGTAACATGAATGATTTATTTAGGTTTATATTAATGAGCTCATTCTAACATGTTATCGCTCATTCCCAGGGATTTGGCATCTGAGAAGAAGAATAAACGCAACCTTTTTTTGCTGCAGATATGTTTATGTTTTAAATGTCAGTCACGTTCGTTCTTTATTTATTGATTGGGTGCTGGATATGATGTTCCTCCAATATCAATCAAAGAGAGATTTATGAATCATAAGCAGAAGCCATACGTCCAGGCAGGTAAAATGAATATGAATATGGGGTTTTTTTTCTGTGCAGAAAGCACCCGCCCAAACTCTATTGGCTCCGAGTGTATCCATGCATCTGGGCGGGATTCAAAACAACGTGGTAAAAGCCTGTTGTCCAGTGAGAGTTTATCTTTGTTTTTTAAAACAGCGGGTACACAAACATCTAACAGACACTAACAGGCTTCAATGGGTGTCTGTTAGCTCTGTGTTTGGGGCATCGTAAGAGATCTTCCCGCATGCTGCACTGTTCACCAGAAAACAGTTTGACTTTAATGAACAAACAGTGTCATATTGCAGAAAGACGCCTGATGATTTTATTCGCTAAAATGTCACACCGAGACCACCAAGATGAATATTACAGATACTTTGGTAAACATTTCATTACTGAACATTTCATTGCTGAATGTAGTCTTAAAGCAATGGCCATTAATACTGTATATATCATTTTATTTATTTTAAAATCCCACATTTTCTTTGTCCTGATGACAGAAGTACACTATTAAGGTTAAATCTAGCAACGTAATGTTTGCTTTAATGCGTATATGTAAAATCCTACAACAGAGAAGTAAATTAGAACTTCTAAACATGCGAAGAACCCTTTATGTAGCCATGTTTTAAAAGACTGTAACACAATGACACCTCTAATACCCAGAACAATGGGCACGAGGCAGGAACATAGCCGAGATGGAATGAGAGTCCAACTATTCACATCTCGGGACAGTTTAGAGTCCAGCTAATGGAATGTATTTTTGAAACTTTGGAGAAAACTGAAGAAGCCAGGGAGAACCTACATAGACATGAGGAGTAGATGGAAAACACAGACAAAACACAAGCTGAGGATCAAACCTAGGACCCTGGAGCTATGAGGCAGCAACACTATCCACTGTGCCACCATGCCACTAACAAAATAGCTGATAATGGATAAAATAAGAACATTTCAAGGTAATGGACTTTTGCACCCTTTTTATAACAGTTTGAAATAGATACATGACAGACCATCTGGAAATGGGCATACACGTCTGGCAGACTTCTTTTCAGCTAAACTGCTATCTCTGTTCCCTCTTTTCCCTCCGTGCCCCAGCGGTGCTGATGGGTGCTGATGGGAAATGATGGTCTTATTGAGCTAGTGCATGGACTCTAACTCATTTGTTCAGAGAGGCCTGGAGCTGACAGACTCAGCCTTTTTCCTACCACTTCCCAGTGAAATTGACTAGAAATCACCTTATCACATTTTTTATCCCCTTGACAGTTTATCAGAATCCCTCCATTTTACTGTATATGAGCACTTGGAGTGTGCTGACAGAGCGTGGGCGAGATGCATTTTAAGCCTCCTTCGTAGTAAAGGGCAAAGATAAACCCCGAGCAACTGACTTTTATAGATTGAGTTTCTGGCTTTAACAGCAATATCACTTTCTGCACCCGCGCAGAAATATCCATATGACAAATGGCAACTCATAAGGGCAGACAAACTAGTTAAAAGTTTTAAGGACGGGGCACACATGGAGAAGATTTACTGAATAAAGCGTGTTCACTGAACTTCATGATATCTAGACTGCAGAAAAGGAGATCTTCGCAGGTGAAAATATCGTGAATCAAGGTGAAATAAATTTGAAGATAAAACAAATATAAAATAATTATGCATATTTATAGACTTCTCCTGAAATTGAAATAAAAGGTTGAAATAAGCAAAAGTATCTTCCAATGGAATCATTTCAAACTTGATATTAGTATACACGTCCAGAAATATGCTTATATATCTTGTATTTATATCTATTACGGACATTCATTTCTTATATCTTGTACATATAGTAATACATACATATGCCTTATATTCACACCTATTCATGTGCATATTTATTTCTTTATTTCTTATATTTTGTACCCCACTATTGCTTGTGAAGCTTGCACACAAGAATTTCACTCATATGTACTGTACCAATGTACCAGTAATGTGATGTGACGATAAAAGTGATTTGATTTTATTTGATTTTATTTACACATTCTTTCACATACAGTATGTGCAATTTAGCATAGTCAATACATGCACCAGTGTGGAGGCGAGGGCTAAGGAAACTGAAGAACCCAGAGCAAACCCATGTGGAGAACATAAACAGTGACCTGCACTCAGGCTTGAACAGGAATGAGAGCTCTGGAGCTGTGAGGTGGAAACAATATGCACTGTACCATCATGTACCACCATACTGTGTTGAAAATTTTAGGTTAAAGAAATATAAGATAAATATTTATTAATGATATACATTTTTAGGCTTTTATCCCAGGGATAAAAGTTTTTCCTCAATTTAATGAAGTTAGGAGTTCAACTGTTACTGCAAAGTGTAAAACATAAGTATGCCTAGTATTTTTTTTTCTAAATAGCATACATGTAGTTAGCATGTAGTGTGTTGTTCATGATTTACTCATTCAGTCAGTAAAGAAAGAAAGAAAAATAATTTCAGAATGCACATGTCTAATCTAATCAGATGGGCTACAACAGTATAAGACCACATGAGGTTCCACGCCCGCCAGCCTCCTGTCAGTCAGAATTTGAATGTCACAAGCTCTTTTGCTGCCTTTAACGGTGCAAAGTAACACTCACTGAATGGGGGTGCCATTAATTCTGGGAGTTGACTGTGGAACTGCCGCACTGATATCACAGACCCATAGATTTTTTTTCTATTTCCATTTAATTTATCCTATAATTTAATTGTAATGATCTAACAAAATGATCTTTAAGGTCCAAAAACAGTTCTTTCTGTATCTTACAGGTTGCACTGTGTGCACTGGCCACTAGGTGACAGGGGAGGCATTCACATCAAGGGGCCCTTAGTATTTCAATTGAACAAGGCGTTATACTTCTGAGTCTTTATTATTCTTAAAATTTAAGAATATAGTCTGCATACTGTATACTATTTATTATAAATAAATGATAGGATGCATATGTTTTAGTTGATAATATAGAAATTGTGGTAGCTTGTTTAAATTCATTCATTCGTTCATTCATTCAGTCATTCATTCAACAGTGACAGTGCACCTGTTGATCTGTTAGACTTACTGTCTAACTGAAATTCGAGGGGTTCACTGCAGTTCTAAGCCACCAGCTGACACATTACAATACAGTGAATGAGCCTCTTTCTATTTCTGCAATCCTAAAACACTCATCCACTGCTAGTTACTCCAAATTGTCCCTTAGGTGTAAAGGATTTTGGATTTGTATGTTTGGTGTCCTGAGATGGACTGGTGTCCCATCCAGGGTGTATTCCTGCCCCACACCAAGTATTTCCAGTATAGGCCCCAAATCCACAAGGATTTACTGATGAATGAATGAATCAATGAATAAATGAATGAATGAATGATGAATTCTCTTTCTTGTTCTCGATCAGTCAAACAAGCTCACTACTTCTTTCAAAAATACTATTGTGTAAAAACAACCACAATAATAAACTTTAGAAAGATACCACCACAATTGGTAATCACATGTATGTCAGTAAAAACTTTGGGAGGGTTTCATGCAAATCTGCATTACTGATAAATACAGCATCATGACTACAGAGGAAATGACTTAATAAGAAAGAATTATAAGAGCAGAAGGACATGAAACCACAACGTGGAAGCAAAGCGAGTGTCAGCAAGACTTTCTGCAATGGTATAGAAAAAGAAAAATTCAGCAGAACTACAGGAGTAGAAGTGAAGCTGAATTTCCTTCCAAGATGAAGATTCTCATCATCTTCACCTTCTACCTGATCTCAGGTCAGATATTCATCTTTAGTACCTGCATGTGAAATTATTTATCCTGGATTGTGAGAATATTAAAAGCTCAGTGAGGTTACAGAGATGAGTGAGATTTTCTTTTGATTGACAGGTCCAGTAGACTGCTCTGATGTGATTGGTTACTCAGGTGGAAGCGTCGTTATAATCTCTAACATACAATGGTACTCACACGATAGTAAATATATTTGTAAGGTGAAAGGAAAAGACTGCACTGATATAATACGTGCCGACACCAAACGCTCCAGAGTTCAAGATGGAAGATTCAAGTTGTATTCAAACATAAATAAACTCTTCTTAGTACAGATCAGAAAGCTGAAGCCACAGGATGCTGGAACATACAGATTTGGATTGGGGGATCAGAGCAGCTCCACTGTGAAGGTAAAGGTTCTTAATGGTGAGTAAAAATGTAAACCTTGTTGTTCTAGTAATTACAATGAAATATTTTTTATCGCCCACACAAATTCAAAGTAGTAATAAGGTATTACACATCTGTAAAGCTTATGATTCCTAATTTATTTGTGTTCTTAATCATATAATTGACAGATCCTTGTTGTGCAGAGACAAAACCAAAGATTGCTTATCTTAGGCAGAATATCACCATCACTTGTAAATATCCAGTGGCGTATGAGGGACGCGACAAGTATATCAGCAAACTGAATGATGACAATACTCTTCTTAGTATTCTTAATACTAAAACAAAACTTCAGAGCAGCAGATTCTCCATTTCTGATGACAGAAATGATAACGTTCTCACTGTGAACATCAGAGAAGTGAGAGAAGATGATAAAGGATTTTATTTATTTGGAATGCAGTCAATCTCATATAACTCCTACTTTACAGAGGTTCAGCTACATGTTACAGGTAAACCATTTGTTTGAAATCATTTTGAAAATAAATGTTTACACAAGAAATTTTCATTAGCACCAAAACTGTGTATACGCAACATTAGAGTCTTGTCTCAGTCATAGACTTTTTAAAAGATATAACCATGTAATTACATGTATTTTTTTAAACAGCAGAAACCTATAGGATGACATCAGCAGCACCGACAGAAACTCCATCTGGTGCAGTGTATTTGAGTAAGCATCTGTTTGTTATACATAACTCATTCTTTCATTCTGCATTCATATTAAATGTGTTACGGTCAGGGGATCAATGTGCTACAGACAGGGGATCAGTGTATTACAATCAGGGGATCATTGTGTTACAATCAGTGGATCAGTGTGTTACTGTCAGGGGATCAGTGTGTTACAGACAGGTGATCAGTGTGTTACAGACAGGCGATCAGTGTGTTACAGACAGGGGATCAGTGTGTTACTGTCAGGGGATCAGTGTGTTACAGACAGGCGATCAGTGTGTTACAGTCAGGGGATCAGTGTGTTACAGTCAGGGGATCAGTGTGTTACAGTCAGGGGATCAGTGTGT
>JAQMYM010000001.1:21273401-21283451 GCA_030014255.1 Parauchenoglanis ngamensis
GCCCAGGGTGTACCCCGCCTCTCGCCCGAACATGCTGGGATTGGCTCCAGCTTCCCCGCGACCCAGACGGATAAAGTTGTATAGATAATGGATGGATGGATGGATGGATGGATATATCTGGCTTTAAGACCCATTATCAGTATAAATGTACCTCCCTGAAGGCTCAGCACAATGACTTGTCTCATGCAAAACAAGTCATTTCTAGAACATAAACACAGCACCATTAACCAGCATAACCCCAGGAAACAGTTCATCTTCATTCAGCATGCATAATTTCACCAGAGGAAATGTCTCCACTGTACATGGACTACTTAGGAAACACCCTTTCCGACAAGATTTCAAATATTCCATATAGAAATCAATATTTTTCCCTGTAGCGCCAAATATGTGCAAGCTGTATTTACTAAACCAGTGCAAGAAAGGTCATGAAAATATTATGAGAAATACACCATGTGCTCCCAACTAAACCAGATGTTGGTATCCTGTGTGAATGTCATCATAGTTTTGGTCTAAATCGGATCTAATAGAAGATTCTACAAGCATCTGCCGCAGTGTACAGTGTGTACAGCTGTATGTACCACAACATCTGGAGGTAGATTTATATTTCAATCTTTTTTGAGTAATGGTAGAAAGGGTTCACAAACTTTCAAGCACCACTGTGGATTCTGATCTGAAAAAAAAAACTTGAATCAGTAGCTTGGATGGTATATATATTCTGCACTCCGTATTAGAGGAGCATTAACATTTATTCATCCCCTGGCTTATCCTTCCTTCGTCTATCTGCAATATTACACTAATCGTGATACACTGCTCACTCTTTATTTCATCTGAAAGCTGGTCTTAACCGACACTGCATCAACTTTGTCTCATCGTCATGGGTAGGTTCGGTCCCAGAATCTTTAAGCTTAGAGATTTTTAATAACCGACATAAGTATAAGCTTTTAAATCTGCAATTGTGTGTTTTTTATCTTAAAACGTGACATGACAAAAGGTACCACAAAATTAATCCTCTTAAACTGTTGTCTTATGAGTGAGAATTGGCAAAATGGGTGGGAAAAAAATAGCTTTATTAACCGTGGGGATCTCGTTCCCTCGCTGAGATTTATCATACCAGCATCTTCAGCCAAGACGGCGATTTATAGCGCAGAGGTATAAAACTGAAGCCCTAGATAAGTTACAGGAAATAATCATTTCCCTTTCCTCGTTCACAAGGCGGAGGAGCCATCATGAACACAACACTCCATTATTTTCCTTGAAGTATGAGAACGAAAAGCTCCATGTCAGACTATTTCATCGGTTTTTCACACTCGGCGAGACCATCATGAGTCCGGGAACACTCTATAACCATCACGTGCATACAGTAGAAACAGTCGCGGAAAGGAGCCAAGGACAATCCACGCTGATTACAAACTATCGGAAACGCTCCAGCTGAGTTTCCTCAGGCTGTGATACAATTTGCTCATTGCAGAAAATCATTAAAAAATGACACGCTGATTCCAACTAGCTTTAAAACGCCGGATTATTTCCACAACTCGGATGCCGGTACCTTGTCAGGGCAGGTATTTGGGTTGACGTGACCCAATTTGGGTCGGGGATGCGGACCTGAAAGAGAACAGCCGTGTTTAAATCAGCTGCTGCTGCAAGTTCTTGTTCACACTTTAATTTAGTTGATTTATGTATTAAAAAGACGTTTCATAGGCGATCGCTTTTCTGTATGTGTTAGCATGTGAATAAAGCATCTTGGAACCAAGAAAACAAATAACAGTTTTAAGAAAATGTTAAAGATCAGAATAAATTCTTAAATAATTATATTTCCAGTGTCCTTTCAACAAGTTACTTTTAAATTTTACGTCGTGTTCGTCACGTAATCTCAGATTGTCGACTCATGTTCGGTCTAATCCTGTGTTTCAGATTCATCACTCACTGAGTATGATTTTAATGCAGAGCAAACGCATAGCCTGAAGCACCTTTCTGTTTATTTAAATTTAAAAAAAAAATAATAATCCTGCTTACCGCAAGGATAACCACAGCTCATTTCACCAACACGTTTTAAAAATGCAAAAAATCAACATCTTAATCCAACCTCAAAAAAATAAGCTAAAACAACCCTTCCTGGGTTTCCAAATTTTGCTTATTTGCACCCCAACTTTCTTTTTTTTTTTAGAGTGTAATTAAAGGGAAGATAAGGAAAGATACTTGAGTGAAAATGCATTGGTTCTACTGGGCTAGTGTGGTTTTGTAGATAAACTGTCAAACTGCATTTCCTGAAGGTGTAATGGCATTTTCAGGCTCCTAAAATAAGCCATGCTTTTACGTTTCTTTTATTAGGACAAACTGGATTGATTTAAAAAAAAAAAAAAAAAAACAATCCCTGGCTCAGATTTGTTCTTAAATAGCAGGAAATTGACTGTCCCTCTTTAAGCATTATAGATGTTATTGTGGCAAACAGAGGAAAATCAATATCCCAGGCTCAGATGTAGTGTATTTCTACTCCAGCTCTGCATTCACACATCTTTTTCTTATCCTGTGTAGACAAAAATATACTTACAGTAAGTGCGAGTATGGATATTTGTCGTGTCAAAATCGTACCTCGTGAAAGTGGAAATATGCTTAAGTATCACATTATACGGTTTCTAAAAAGTGTTTAACTGTTAACTCACTGTATGCCATCACATTACATTAGCACCACTTTTTAAGGATCATTCATTACAATTTCAAGCCAAAATACGTATCACTTCTGTAATGCGTGTAAGTCAGACACAAGTTCCACAAGCTACAATATTTTCTTTTCAGCTAAAATCAGTTGTTGCTGTCACCCAAAGCCTGAACTCAGAAGACAAGTTCACTGGTGTTTTTTCACACACTTTCTTTAAACATTATGCCCATGCCTTTGCAGTGTACACGGGAAGTTGGCTTAACAACCCTTCCACGCTTCCACATACAACCTTTGCGTAGCCTGCAGCCTCTTCTCAGGTACAGCACAAAAGCAAGCAGTTGAGGACGCATGGTCCAGAATTTCAATCTCCACTGCAGCAGCAGCAGCACCAGATCCATTAGGATGCAAAAGGAGATTCAGCTGCCAAGCCTGGATAGGGAAAAAGGTTCACTGCTTGGTATTCAGACACCTGATGAGCTATCAATTCAGCCCTTTCAGCAAAGACGTGTCAACTGAGGAGGATGTAGTTCTTACCTATCTGCTGCGAGGCCTCTGGTTAACACTGCTAGAGGCATTAGCTTTAATAGATTCGGACGATAAAGGATACAGGGATGGTGCTGAATTGCTTCTTTAATGGAAATCCGGGAGGTTATGGAAGAGAAGGAGAAGATTTAGCAGGCAGGAAACACATATTGTGTTTCTCTGTCATATGTTAAAGACATAAATGTTGACACGAAAACCTGGATTTGCGACCGCAAACACAAAATACTGTAGTCGAAATATTTCACTTCATTCCTCTTCAGCGTAAGAAGAGCAGCTTTGAGATTGCATCTGCACGAGTAAACAACATGGAGGAACGTCTAATAAGTGGTAAGCTGTGTAAATATCATATCATACACTCAGTGTGGAGAGGATTCCCATCTTCTGGATTGATGTTGATGGAGTACTTTAAGTCAGTTCGAACAAGCCATGGTGCATTTGCAGAATATTAATAATCCTGTCTTAGCTTTTGTTCATTATCTGCTGATTGACGTAAACTAGTCCTGTAATACCTTTGAGACTCCAGAAACACGAGGAAATGTCTAGGGACTTCCTTAACGCCTCCGAAAAGGTCAACCCTGTTTCAGCTATTTTTAATTTCTTGATTAGAAGCTCAGGTTTATGCACAGAGTGCCACAGAGCTGCCACAAGCCAAGACAAGTGTCAGCCACTAAAGCTCGCTCTGTGATTTAGAGGAAATATGCTCATACACTGGCATGCATCGCAAGCTTTTTCATCGCAATGATTGCAACAATCAAAACACATAAAACTCTGGAGACGACCAAAGTGAGCACTTGAAATAAAACCAATTAAATTGAAACTAGAGGCCGGACAGCAGTGTATAGTTTTAGAGACCATACATCAACCTAAACGCATTAACAGAAGCGCTCGCCCTTGTGCACTGTTTGGCCATTAGTCTTGGGCACATATTACATCCCACTCTCTGCCTGAGCGCAGCCGCTCGGAGTAATGTATAGCCAAATGGAGGATGATTTAAACGTGCCTGTTGCCTTTGATGGCCCGACGGCATGCCACCAATCATCTCAGATTTCACAGGCCGAAGCACTCCCATTGGGTACGTTCCAAAAGTCCTGCATCTTACCCGGTTTACATTGAGCTTTGTCAACAGAGCTAACGTGCCAGGACAATTTCAAAAGGGATTGACAGCAGTATGTAAAGTTTTTAATGGTAGACGAGGGAGTGATTTATTGATGTAATACAAAAGAACCTGCCAAACTCAGTCACACCAAGTTGTGTTTAAATTGGGGACAATTGAAATGGAAATAACATGCAATTATATTGTGGTCTAATACTTCTATTACTACTAGTGCTGCCCTTCCAAAGAAGATGGTGTTGCATTTCTTCTGTCAAGGGTATGGAGGTGGTAAATGAGCCCAATCAGTGAAAGACAGATCTGGGGGCAACGTTGACATAGAAAGGCTGGACCCTTCGGATCAATGGGGCATAGACATTGGCGGCTCATTGTGTCTCAAGTGTTCGAATCCACTCCTCCTCAGAGTGTTTGACTTCCCATGCTTTGTATGACCACAGAAGAGGGCAAGCCTGCTGGGTGCAGTTTCCAGACCAGAGTAGAGTGGAGCAAGTGGATTTTAAGGCAAGTTTTCTAGTCCCTTCCTTTATGGATGAGAGCAGCGCTGTCCCTAAAAAGGGCTGCCCTGATGTGTAGGTAACTTGCTGTAGGAGTGAATTGCTCCAGTGTCCTGCTCCTGCTGACCATCTTGCTTATGCTTCCTAAGTGCAAGTCCCATGCTAGAAGCTTCCAGCTGGTCCATAGCCTGCTCTCGTCACTTCGGACAAAGTTTGCACCAGAATATTGTTTAAACAATGATAAAGGGGTTGAGCATTTCCCAGGCACACTGCTTCAGTGCCCTGGGGATGGTTTAAGTGGCAAGGAGGAAATTCAAGCCATCAAGGGTCCTTAAGAAGCTGTACCACCACTGGTTCCTTCATTTTGACCTGTCCAGCTTGGTTAAACCTACCAAGGGCAGTTGCCCCGCCCACATAGCTGTCCGGGTCACAGGAGCTTGCAATATGCCCCACCATGTAAAGGAACTTGTGTGGTCAAGGCACAGGAAAGTAACATCAATCTTACATTTAAAGGTATAAAAGCAACTATGACATAACAGGGTGTATATAGCCAGACTAACCAATGACTAACACAGAACAGGTGAACACAATAGGGCAAAAAACATGAGCACATGGTGTTCATCAAGAAAAACCACCAAATGCAGCCACTAAACTTCATAAAGCTCTGACACATTTTGCGCAATACCTTTAACCTCTCTTCTACATAGTGTTTTTTGTTTTGTTTTTTTACAGCGACATTTTGATTTTATGTTTGTATGAATTGACATTTTCTGAAAATCTTGCTAGGAGATTTTCCTCACAAAATATGCATTAAGGTTGATTCCAAAATTAAACTGTATTTTTCATCATTTTTTTTCAATCGTGTAATCAACCATGAAATTGCAATAAAGAAATAGGAATATTATGACGTGACACGAATAAAATATAATGAACCTACAGTACTTTATTAACTTTTATTATTTCTAAACCCATACTGTACATCCCTGTTCCTTTCTTTCCACGTCTCAGATGTACAGCAAGCTGACTTTGTAAGAGCTTTTAGTAATAGGCTCTGGTGGATTTTCGAAAAGGAATGACTGACACTATGAGCTCTGAAGCTTCATGCATGCCAAAACTATTTTCTATTACGATCCAGATTTTCCCATCCTTGTCAAGGTGATAGGATCTTTGCCACCCGTGCAAAATGGAGCTTATCATGGAGATCTGGATTGCACCGGCATTAGCAATACCAGCCGTTAGTCTCGGCACGCGCTGCATATTCCACCCCTCATTGTTTATTCAATTCGCCCCTCTAACTGAAACGCAGAGTAGGAAGACGAGAAGGTGGGAAAAAATAATTTATCTCTTATGCAATGTGATAAATCTTCACTGGGTCAGTAAACTATTTATGAGCTTCACAGCTAAATTCTTTCATGCATTAATACTTAGCAACTGATCCCTTTTCTCCCTCCCCTCCGAATTTAACTCCAAAAAAAGTTATTAGCATTTTTTTCTCCTCCCTGTTCGAGCCATGCATATTTAATGAACTGAGCAAAGTCATTTAGCAGGCCAGGCTTGCTATTGGGGAAAACGAGCTTTCTGAAAATGAAGGATCGAGGCCAGGTGATTGACCAGCCACAGGTGGGAATTGTTATTTTGTTTATTCTTATTTATTCTGTCTCAATTTTTAGAGCCACCAAACACAGACAGCACATTCAGGAATCTGAATGAAAGTAAACACACGCTCACAATCATCAGCGCTCATATAAGGTTTTTTGGGGGGACTTTATGTCTTACAAGAATCCCATCTTGCACTTGCTCAGTTATCATTCCATTTCCTACAGCCTTGTCATGATAAGATAACACAAAGACAATATCCTTTAGAAAACACTGATAAGGGAATAAAAATCTTTAAAAAAAAAAAAAAAAAAAAGCGATAAGCCAAAAGACAGTGTGTCACTTCCTGGGTCGGTCACATGAGTTTGTTGTCCTCTCTTCCATCAGGGCTCCTCTTTAATGACGTTTCGGTAATCAGCAGGATGAATCAGCCATCGATCACTCAATGTCGTGCCAGTCAAGATGCTAAAGATGTGTCATGTTAACATCACTTCATTAGCTCTGCTAATTTACAGATGCTTGTCAACAGGAGATTACTTTTTCCCCCTCATCTGTTTTTGTTTTTTTCTCTATGCTAATTCTTGGAAGCCATTCATTCCTACCATGGTCCCTGTCTTTTATTTATATAAAGCTGTACAATATCATGTATGGAGTAAAACACTACAGAAAATGGCTGATGTGATGCTTTGCGTCACCCTGAAGTTGTTTCTTTTCCAAAAAATAGCGCGTCCTGTAGTTTTCATTCCTCTTCCACCAAAGCGATTTGCCAAAAAAAGTACACAAAATGACGCATTGTACTTTTCAATCTGTATATATGGCTGGATCGTATCCTTTACCAAGCTAATAGACAATTTCATCCGATGGATCATCATTTAATGAAGAGGCAGTTCAGTAGTCAGTGCATGATCATTCATCATTCATGCGCAGGTGGACAAGGAACTGATGCATCAAAACAAATCCCATCTTACTCAGTATATAGTGTATGGTGGGAAAAGACCATACAAAGTATGAAAGAAGGTTATCTGCTATCATCCAGCTTTGACGTTATTCACAATGGACAGAGTGAGAGACAGAGGGGGCAAGAGAAAGGAAATTGTGCTCTGTGTCTGAGAAACCCATCTTCTTTTGGATGAGCTTGTCAAAAAAGACTTTGCACTTTTAACAGCTATACTTTCGCTCTGTGACTCACCATGGCCACCTAATCTCAGAACTCCATAGAACTTTATAGAGGCTCCCACAGACAATGGGATAAACCTCAAGAAAGGACACTTACTATAGAGTAAGATAGCTACAGATCACCAAAGAGCTTACAATGACCTTAACTCTCCAAACTTTGGCCATTGGCAGCACCGAACATGTCCGTCACACAGCTCATGAATGGAAATGGAGGAAGGAAACTTGGACCAGATAAGTCCTACACCGCTGGATAGAGTTTGGCTCCATTATTCTATACTTTATATAATATTTAGTTATATCAGTGGATCAATCCTAATGTGATAATGGAGATCATTCTGATCGAAACAACACCTACAAATAATTTTAGATCGCCAAAGTTTGGCATAAAATAATGGTATAATGTTATTACAGTATTTCCTTTTGTGCACTTCACCCAGTCCAGTTGACTCATAACGATGTCTGTCTCATTCATAAATGAGAATGAACAGAAGTTATTGCCTTTTTGAAAATAAGTAATAAAAAAAGTTTCCTACTCCAACATCAAGACTCAGATGTGTAAAAATAAATAATAAAAATGTTCCTATTGACAAATACTGAAAAGCAGGCAGGAGAATAGCAAAGGCACTGTGCAGCATAAGTATTCATCCCCTTGAACTTTTCCACATTTTGTAGCGTTGCAACCTGGAACTGGAATTAACTTTTTATTTGGATTATACTGTATGTCACGACTCTACTTAAAAAATAAAAAAAAAGCCTATACTAATACTGAGTGGGCAAAAAAAAATTGAAATTGAATATGGCACAAGATCAACTATGTCTCGAGGAGTCTGCTCACCAAAACTCAGGGAACTGGAAAGAAATTGGTAAGAGAATTAAACAAGCCAAGGGTGATGCTTAACATGAACCACCACCACCACCGTGCTTCATAATGTACTCTATTTAACACTACAAAATGTGGAAATGTTTAAAGGGTATGAACACTTATTCAAGGCACTGTATTATAATAGTATGAAAGTTGAAATAGTACGAGTATGAATTCCCACATGTTCAAAGGTTATGAATGGTTATGTTTAGGTCGAGGGCAGGAATAAAAGCCTTGTGAATTTTTATAGGTATTCACATAAGAATGGTTTGTACTGGTCAAATATTTAAAAAGGATCAAATCTTTAAGTGTCCAGTGATATTAATTTCCCTTTCATGGTGTTCTGGATGGAAAATTAAATTTCTATACCTTTAAAACACAATGACTTCTCTAATTAAGACCTCTTGTTCCGACGTTATTTCTAAGGATGGGTGAGTCTCCAAATTGCCTCTGCTGCTAAGCCGCGGCCAAATCAATGGAGGCCAAGTGTAATGTTCATAGAAAATCCATGCAAGAACTCCACCTGATTCACTAGAGACAACCGGACACGGCCACGCATCTGCAATGTTTGTTTTTTTTTTTAACATGGGCCTTGAATACCAAAAAGCCAAATTGATACCAAAGCAGAGACGTAGAACACTCTATACCGGCGCAAAAACGGGCTTTCGTGTTCACTGGGGTGGGTAATGAGCTTAAGGCATTACCTTTAATTGTTTTGTTGGCGTTCGGGGTGGTGGAGGTGTGAGAGAGGGGCAGGGAATCGTGAAATATCGATTCCCCGAAGCCGCTGATGCCAAAGCTCTTCTATGTACGTTGATAGTTAATCAACTGTCGGTGATAAAAAGAGAAAGATGTGAAGAGAAGGAGAGGAAAGGGAGAACGGGACCTGCTCAGCAAGTAAGTGATCAAACCTGACGTGAAGCAAGGAGGCCTCGGAGCAGTACACGTCTGCTTTCCGACTTACTCCTCATCCTTTGCTTCCTCTCTACTCCCTCTGGATTTGTTCGTTTGCCTCTCAGAACCAATAAATAGATGCAGGCATGTGCATTGCAGAGGTAATAAATTCTTCACCGGGCCAGTGACGCAGCATGGCACATCTAGTGGATCAATTTTTAATGAGAACCCTTGCGCCTGCAGACAGCACTGAAAAAGAAAATATATATATATTTTCATATATCTCAATATTTTAATCCCCTTACCTGATTAATGCTTCTGTAATCGATGTCTGCGATCTCGCTAACTCCTAATGTCTAAACGAGTGCTCACCCTCCTCCCCTCAGCTCCATGTCCTCCAACTAAAGTTCTGTCCAAAGCTTTCCAAAGACAAAAGGGCAGAGTGTCGCTATGTATCATCATGATCTGGGATATAGATGTAGGTTCAGGCTTTTGAGTGTCAGATTATCTATGTAATGATAGCTAGAAGGATATTAACATCTTAACCAATGGGTTCCAAAACATTCCTCAAGAGTTCAGGGTTCTTTAGATAGTTGGTGGATATTAGCTTCCTAAAAGTGTGTACTTAGAAAATAAATAATGTCCATCCATTATCTATACAGCTTTATCCGTCTGGGTCGCGGGGAAGCTGGAGCCAATCCCAGCATCTTCGGGCGAG
>JAQMYM010000001.1:21283551-21301000 GCA_030014255.1 Parauchenoglanis ngamensis
TTACACTTTTTTGTTTACTACATAATTCAGTATATGTGTTGCTTCATAGTTTGAGGTATTCAGTATTGTTTTACAATATAGAAAAAAACAAAATAAAGAAAAACCTATGAAAGAGAAGGTGTGTGCAAACTTCTGACTGGTAGTGTGTATAGTTCAGACTTTTATTCTATACATAAAATTCCCAGTTTCAGTTTGATTATCATAAACTCAACAGTTAATACACACACGCATGCGCACACACCCACACACACACAGACGTGCACACACACTCTCACACTCACACTCACACACATGTGCCTCGTGGTCAGAGACAGTAGTAGGTCTGAGTGAGAAACTCTGCAACATTCATCAAGGTAAACTTTTTTTACTCACTTACTTTGAGCTCTCATTCACTTCATCGCCGCAACATCTCTGGAACTGTTAAGCGGCTTCATTTAGAGCACTTCATTTTTGTTCTTTCTGTTTGATGGGTGTAATGAGGCAGCACTTGTTGATCGTGGAACACAGTGCTGAACTCCTGTAACGGTTTTTTCTGTTACTGAGACATTCTGCAACAGAAGGTGTGGACTACACCCCGGATGTGTGGTTTTGGGTGTGTGTGAAAATTGTTGCATTTCTATAGAAAACTTTTTGAAGTCACTATGAGTGCTATAGTGAAGAGAAAGCAGGTCTGTGTCCCAATACTCCTGATCAATGCCACACTTCTATATAGAAGTCCTCTCAGTTACACTAAACTAGTGTTTGGGACAGAACCTTAAATCTGATGTTCTAGGAAGAACTGTACAAGCTGGTGATGAACTCCAGGACAAACTGAGAGACAGCAAGAGAAAGACAGAAAGAGAGACAGAAATAGAGAGATGCAGAAATTGAGTGAGAGAGTCAGAAAGAGAGAGGAAAGGGAGACATTAGGGCTAAACTGAATAAATCAGGTTACACTGCAGGATTTCGATGTTCTTAAACCAGTAAATGTGTTCGTGGGAGATGTTTTTCTGATGCGGACATTAGGACACTCACCTGTGTATTATAATCACTGCTGTTCTCAGCCAATCAGAGCTCAGAGCCATACTGCACCTACACTACGCAGTAACATTGTGTTTGTATAATGTTTGATTTTGTCTCAGATGTCTCAGGTGTCTCTTACGGTGCTGAAGCTGGACGCTGCAGAGGCTCAGGGCCTGAAACACGGAATCAACTTTAAGAAAACCAAAGATGGAAAATGCTTCATCATCTACAAAGATAAAGATGTGATACGAGCCTGCAGGAACCAGTGCAAACATCAAGGAGGATTATTCAACCAGGACATGGAGGACATGGATGGCAGGTGTGTGTGTGTGTGTGTGTGTGTGTGTGTGTGTGTGTGTGTGTGTGTGTGTGTTATTGTTATTGTACAGTAATGATTTAATACTGAAATTACCCATATCGAAGTTCACAGCTCAGACCACAGTAACCACAGACTTTAGTGCGGTTCAGAAGAAACGTGAGAGTCACGCAGGCGGGGGCGGAGTTTATCTAAAACAGGGGCGTGTCTCAGTTACACTCGATTCTGATCTTTATACTCGGCGCAAGTTTATTGTTTATTGATATCAGTTCAAGTAAGAAGCAGTGTTAAGTCCAGCGCCACCATCTGACCATTTGATGTAACTACAACACATCATGCTGATACACACACTGTACAAGGACAATATTAAACACATAAATATGACACTACTTATTAATTAATAATATCCTCCCTTTAAAGTCCGCAAAAAGGTTTTTTCACACAGAGGTTTTGATTGCTTTGGATTTTGTGGATGATGTGGGCCATGTATATTATATATTTATAGGACATGATTGTGTAGACAGCTCCTGAAGGGTTAATGTGGTCACAGGAAGTGAGAAGGTGGAACTATGTGTACTTGTGACTTTACTGTGATAACCTCAGAGGAAGTGAAAAATGAATGAGATAAAGACTGTGGAAGGAAAGGAATAAAAGAAAGAAAAACAGTGCCACATGGGCGAAAAATAACCAGCCTTGTGAGAATAAAGCACACTTCATTATTATACTTCATGTATGTGAGTGGTACATTTCTCATGTCTTTTATGGAAAAAAATGCTTTTCTGTATTTTTAAAAAGGTAAGTAAGGAATTACACCTGAATAAAACACATATCTTTACAGTAATATAGTGTACTTAAACAAAAGTATATTCAAATCTCAGGTCAGATTAAAGCTCCACTGTGTGTGATTCTGCCCCTGAACCCCCCACTCTTACCCCTCCCTCTCCCAGGGTGTATTAGAGCGTGCGGTGGCCGTCAGGAGCCTGTAGTGTACTTACAGTACTTACATTCACACTCCTTTGCTTTTTCTGTGCTAAATAATAAGTATGATCCTACATTTTTCTAAATTTGGTTCTCAAACTTGTCCTCTTTGTCGTCCTTCCGGTGCTTCCTTCTGGATTCATGCTGCTTGTAAAAACGTGAAACGTGAACCGTGCTCTCTAGAGGTTTTTTAGAGGTGGACCCGCTTACTGTGTAGATATAAAGGGCTCATTCTAAAATGTGAAAATGTATCTGAGTGCAGCAAACTAAACTAATTCACTTATTTATAAGTTATTTATTTATAAGTTAAACTTTTATAAATCTTCTAAATCACTTATTTACAATTTAGGTACATTATCATATGTTGTTCCAAAATAATTTATTATGTATTAAAGTATGTAAAAAAAGAAGTATGTATTTTATTAATTATACTTTTTAAGAGTACATGTTTATGTTACACAGATAAAGGCTTAAATGAGAAAAGTTTGAGTGAATAATGACTCTGTTGTGAATCTGGTCCTGAATAAGACGATAAGAGCGTGAGGTTGAGAGAAAAGCAGGATGAATGGTCATCAGGGGCAGCAGAAGGAGCTTGATAGATAACGGTAACCACTACTGTCCCTAGAATATTTTTTAACATACGGTTCATGAAGGCAGGACACAAGTCTGCAAACTCAGCATGGTATTTATTATGAGAAATCTACAAATCGTTGTTATTGTCCATAGCGTGGGTCAAAACACAGAGAGAGTCTACATCAACATCGAAATCATGAGTGAGGGTCGGGTCACAGCAGGAAACACAGAGACACGAAACAATGAAAATGATGACATCCATAAGACTTTATTCCAAGAGACAGAAATAACAGGGTAAATTTACAGACAAAGGCTTAATGCAGAGCACAAGGATTACAATCAAGTAACAGACCAATGAGAGGCCTGGGGCGGAGTCAAGACATTTACATTTACATCATCTGGCAGACGCCCTTATCCTGAGCGGCTTACATGTATCTCATTTAAACAACTGAGCAGTTGAGGGTTAAGGGCCTTGCTCAAGGGCCCATCAGCGATAGCTTGGCAGTGCTGGGATTTGAACTCACGACCTTCCGATCATGTCTTAACCACTGCCCAGTGATGGTGTTATATCATTTAAGTCCAAGCACTTTTTGCTGGACAAAAAGCATTCCTCTTCTCACCTATTTGGCTTGTCTGTTTAAAGGATTTGACATTTACCCACAACAATATTGTCACTTTCTCAGGTGGTTTCATCCTTGTAAAGATCTTTGCTCCGCTTTGAAGACTTTAAGGATTGTTTGGTTTCACCTCTATAAATATGCTTCGTTCTCTACCAGGAGCCATGACAGAAAGGGAAACTCCACGGAGAGAAACGATCCTTTGAAGTGACAATCGTCTGAAAAAGCCCTCTCTAAAGTCTTGCTTTCATGCTAGCTGCAGTGAAACTCTTTCATGGCCTCACCAGAAATTCCTTATAAATCTCTGAGTAAAACTGAGAGTTACTTTGCAAAAGCACCAGAGAGCGTTTTATTCAATGGGAATTTCTTGAAATAACGTAAAAATCTTGTTCAGATCTTTTTTATGATGATATCCCTGAACCACACCTTTTAGTTTAGACTATAGACTCACAATTTCATTATTTCGACTGAATAACCCTTTATGTCATGGTATTATGTTGTCATCTTGACTTAAATGTAATAATATTTGGCTAATATTAAAGATTAAAAATATTAATTTGGTTAATATTAAATATAACTCATTAATTATAAATAAAGTCTTAATGATCAAATTTAGCACTCACAAAAACAAGACAACGTGTCAAAACGATGACATCGTACAGCGAATTGAAATAATGGTAATAAAGTAAATAATTATAAAGTTGAAATAATGGGACAATAGCAAATTCCCCCCTAAAGTAATGTGTTACTAAGTGTAAATAAAATAAGAAGATACTTAAACAAAATATTGAAATAGCATCTAAGTAAATTAAGTCAAAGTAACAAGATATTAAGTCAAATGAGCATAATGAGATAGTATCTCAAAATGACAAGATAACATTTTGAAATAAGTTATACATCAAAAATATTGTTATTAAATGAAAATAATGACATACATTGATGTTAATTTCAAAATAGCTAAATAGTGTCTTAAAATAGCAGGCTATTTAATTGAAGAAATGAGTTACTAATTTGCCTTAACAGGATCGTCGAAATTATGAGCTATCTTGAAGTTGATAGTCATTATATATAACGATATATAAATAAATAAATAGCAAGTTAAGTTAACAAAATAAGGAGATAAAGAGAAACAGCAAGATATTAAGCTGAAATAATGAGATAAAATAATGAGACAATATCTTGAAATAACAAATTAAGCCAAAAGAGCAAGATATTAAGACAAAGTAATGAGATAATATCTTGAAATAACAAGTTATTGGATTAAAATAATGAGATACTAAGCAAACATTATGAGACGATCTCTTGAAACAAGAAGTTAAGTAAAGAAAATGAGATACTAAGTCTAATATTTTAAATAACAAGACACTAAGTCCAATCATTGAAAGAAGTTATTAATTTGAGATAATGAAATGCTAAGTAAAAAAAATAACAACACTGCACGGAAAAAAACAGAAAGACTTTTTCAAGTTTGACGTTCAGGGGTTCTAATCCTAAACTCATAAGATTATTATACTCTTATAAGATTAAGCAATTCAGTAAAAGTCATAAAATTTATTTATTTTTTTTTGGCTTTCGTGAAGTGAAGCTTATATTAAATTCTTAGAAGATGTTGTTCCCGCCTTAGAGCTTTTTTACCCTGTAAGAAAGAAAAACAATTACACTTTAAAGGTCAAGCAGCCAATACGGAACTTCCTTTTCACGCATTTCCTAAATATACCGGTTTTCCTTCCTGAAACTGGTTTCATGCATGACCTGTCTAATTTAATATCGGAGTATTGGTTCTTTTCCACGACACATTTTCTAATATCGTGAATGGAGTGGACTGTAGACTCCGAGCCACTTGCCGATGTGAGCAATGTTTAAACTTTAAAAGGTCACACTAGAGTTACAAAACAATGATTATCAGACAAAAACAAATACAGCCTTCTGGAACCGAGCAACTCGTAGCCTCAGGGATTAAGAGGCGGAGTAATGTCACCATTGCCTACGACATTGTTTACACTTTTTTTAACAATAGAGACTTGCATATATATATATGTTCACTACTACTATGACAATAATCATTCCTTCTCATATTCATACCTGACTACCAGTGCATAATATATTAATGGTTTTAAATCAGTATTGTAAAGAGCGACCAACATGACATGAGTTTAAACGGCATATAAGAATGCCGGATTCTTCTGAAGAGCCCACCCAAAATTCAGGAAAAATCCAATTTTCTGAATATAGTCCCATTTAATAGACTGAAATGGATAAAGCAAACAAAGAGAGGAACCGAGAGAGGGCATCAATACTAAGTAGACTCCTCAACCCGTCTGTTTCGGCTTGAGAAGCAACGCTCACCACGGTACTTTACCACACAATTAGAGGTAATTAGTGGGGCATGAAAGGCCTATAGCACAATTCCAGAGCCTGGCTCGAAAGTTAATGACTCCTGGCATGGTCTGTGAGCGTGTATGCGGCATGAATCTCTATGTGGCTGGAGGTGTGCCGCTAATTTCAGGCCTTTGTGATCCTGAGTGGTGACGCCGGGAGATTAGTGCCATGTTCACACAGAGGGAGAAAAAAAAAAAGATCCGTGACTGCAGAGTCGGAGCTACATAAAAAAGCAGCCATTTAAAGACCTCCGTGTTAGTTATTCCGGAATGCCCTGAAGACTTAATTGCATTTTCTTGCAATATTAACGTTCATTTTACATATACACGCACATATAATGGTGTGCGGTACAACCTTTCTGTAATTGTCCTATTATATAACACGGTGCGTTCTACTGGCTGGTGATTGTGCCTGAAGCAATGGCTTAAACGTCACAAATTATCTCCAAGAATATCCTCACTGAGCTTTAGTATCAATGGGATGCCTCATTAAGCCTGCGCATGTGCATTTATCAACACGGAACCGGCTTACGGCAGTCTGAATTGGCAAAAAATCAGACAAACGCGTGGACTTTGTCGCAACGAGTGTGTGTGTGTGTACGTGCATAAACTCCAGTTGCTCCCCAACCACAATAGAAACACAGAAACTCCTGAAAGCAGCTTGTTTAATAAACTCCAGAGTGAATGTAAAACCAAT
The DNA here is from genome assembly GCA_030014255.1 of Parauchenoglanis ngamensis. Classification (NCBI taxonomy): domain Eukaryota; kingdom Metazoa; phylum Chordata; class Actinopteri; order Siluriformes; family Auchenoglanididae; genus Parauchenoglanis; species Parauchenoglanis ngamensis. Next base: position 21,290,113 of record JAQMYM010000001.1, read on the forward strand.
AACTTCCTAATGGCCTCTTTGTTTTTTTCTTCCTCTCTCTCTCTCTCTTTCTTTCTTCCCCCGCACACATTGAAATTGCAATCTGCAGCTGCCTGTATACTTTACGCCACATTCCCAATCAGGGAATGTCTGCCAAACCGGCTCTCTTCAATCACTTGTAGGGCACAGTGGCAGAGGAGTGCGCTCTGATTGAAGTGCACTAGCAATCAGAACGCGGCAATACAGGGGTCCCCTGCGGAGTCCGACTCTCAACTACAACACCCATACAAATACGTGAGACGGAGATGTAAATCCTGGCGCGAGTGGGATTTTAAGAGCCAGGTGTACGGCTAAGGTGTTATCACCTTCATTTGTTTGTTTTTTTTGTATATCTAATATGAATGCCCCTGGTTTTAAACTATAATTTCACCAAACATTAAAGTGAGTCCAATAGCAATAGACTTTTTGCTACTGTAACATTCCCCTACTGAAAAAGTCAACTTATATGTTAAGATTCTGCCATACACTGGGAAAGTTACGTGTATTTCGGGTTTGCCACTTTATGGGTGTCTATACAATGACAGAAATGAATGCAGTGATGCTTTCGGGTCAGTTATTTTGGGATGTAAATCTGACTATTGTGACAATGGCGGTAGAAGTGGGATGTATATACAGACATAAGCTTCCACTAAACTAATCCAGATTGTCGTGGGATTTGTAGCACGCTGGCAACCAAGCTTATGCCGGACAGACAAATAAGTTGATAAGCATGAAACAACGGGAGATAACGAAAGGTGGTCGCTTGGTAATTAATAATGCTAAACAATTGCACGATGTGTTTGTTGCTTATTCAATAATCTTCTAACAAGGACCTTTGATGAGCCAGAGCTGATTGAAGGAGAGAGGGAATGCCATGGAAGTCCAAACTCTGACGGGGTTTGATGAGCCGACTTTAAAGAGTATGAACAGAATGCTTACTCATGTCAATTTTGCATATGAACCCCAGCATTTTTTTTTTTTTTTTTTTACATATTCAAACCAATTATTCAAGCCCAGCTGAAACTTATCATTAATCCGTGATGGAAAAATTGCCAAGTTGAGCCATCTGCTTAAGAGTTCTGGAAAGATAATGTGCGATTTTGCTCATCAGTGATTCCCCCCCCACTCTGGGTTTGGCAATTAACTTTACCCTCTGCACAAAAACATGGGGGTGGGAGAGCGGATGGATCTGTACGGCCTTGTAACGAGTAATTAAATATTTCATTACAATTCGCAAATGTTCGCTATAATCATTTGGCTCTTTTTGTGGTTAGATTTTCGAGGAGAAGAGTGGAGACACACTCCAACATCATAAAACCATCATGAGACAATCAGAACCATGCCTGATGTCATTCGCCTTCACAGTTGACGTCCAGTAATCTAATCTGAACAGAAGCACGCATAGCTGATGCGCGCAAACGACGAAAATATCTTTCCAAAGTTCAAACAAGTGAGAAAATTCCCACATGTCCAGTCACTTTGACTTACTACTGCTAAACATTTCACATGGTGGTTGTTCTTGCTGACACAGACCTCGGCAGCGCAGGGTTTTTTCCAGGCTCGATAATTGATGATGAGTGTACAGGGACTGATGCAGAAGGCAAGAGAGAGTGCACTGTCAAATCAGGTGCATGGATAAAAGCGGACTTCTGCTGAGGAAAGCAATAGCCCTCTCGCCCTGCTCATTAGCAACAGGAACTCCCTCGAATCACAACAGCAGCGTGCGCCACACAAATCAAAGTGGCTACAAGGTAAACCAAATGACCATGGTTCACAGGGGAAATGTGCCGCGCGTGTTTAGCAACGCTCGAAGAGAAATACCTATATTACGTTTTCCCGTACGTCAGCAGTGAATTAATGTGGAGCGCAGGAACGTGCGGCGGTCTATTGTTAAAGCTGAAAATAAACAGAAAGCGTATAAGTGTGTTTGGCTTAGACGTGGATGCTAAGCTTGGATGCTAATGATGTTCTTTTTTGTTTCTTTTTCTGCCCATGGCAGGGGAATTACCTGATAGAATGCCAAATGCTGGTTCAGCCTCCAGATGATGAAGAATACTGTAAAGTAATGGGCAAGGAGAAACATTAGCAATGCCAAAGCTAATCTTCTGAACAAATGCTATTTATTCTACTGGAGGGTATACAGAAATGAGAGAGCTTGCGATGACCTTTAGCATTCAAACAGGCCTCTTTGATAAGAACACTTGTTCTCATTCATGCAATTATGCAATCAGGCAATCATGATAGGCAGCTCAATGCATAAAATCATGGAAGTACAGGTCAAGTGCTTCACATCAAACTTCAGAAAGGGAGGAAAAAAACATGATCTCGGTATCTTCAGAAACTGCTAATCTCCTGGGGTTTCCATGCACAAGTGTAGAGTTGGAAAAATCCAGTAAGTGGTGGTTCTGCGAGCCGGGAAGTAACTCAAATAACCGGTCATTGCAACCTCGATGAGCTGAAAAGCATCAAAACCAAACTTCACTCCATAGCAATGGATCTGCTTCCAAAGAAACTATTACTTCAGTGGAATTTTGTCAATTGAAACACAGTTTCAGTGGCTAATGTTTCACAAAAGAATTCACACAAGTCATACAATAATTGTTCAAACGTGGCCAGCTTCTTGTCTATTTCAGGAAAGGAACTTCATGTTGAACCAATAATTAATTCATAGAAATTTCAAATGGGTCACTTTGACCAGAACGGAACATAAGGGCTAAGCAGTCAGAGTCCATTGGAACATGCTGGGGGCGTAAGTGCTTAGTTAAAGGACAGCAGTGGCCCATTTGTTCCACCTGGTTGGGCCTCGTTCTGCAGTCTCAGGGAGAAGATGGAGGATTGTGCTAGGGGCAGCGTGGCACCATCATGAGCGATGATGGATGATCCTACATCTCCGACCATCACGGCAGCATATGGAGCCGTCATGCTGATGTATGTGGCGCGCCAGGCCTGGTCAAGCAGCCATTTGGCGTGCACGGCCAAGCATTTCATCAAAGCGACCCAAATGCGTTGTGATGTAAATGATCATGCACGGCGTGTTTAATCAGTAGGGGTAGGGATCGCAAATGCACCGCACAGGTGTTAAAGTAGGGTCAAATTTCAAATAAAATCATTTTCTCAATCCTAGCATTTCAGACATACAGGAGCAAATTTCTTGTTTTGCTGCTGAATAGTGGTAGAAAATGGCTTGAATTCCTCACCTTATTTCAATAGAGAAGCCGATATAATCGACCTACTATCCACCGACCTGCTGATTGCACTTTGTATTTGTAAATTTGTCACGTAGTGATACGGTTTCCTATACAGTATACAGTTGAAGTGAAATGTTTGTTCAGTTCATTTTAGTTTCAAGTTCTTTCCAGTGGCCACCCTGATTTTGGGATCCTCCTGGATGTCACCTACAGCAATTTCATAGCAAATAAATTCCCAAGAGGATTCAAAAGAAAGACAATAGCACTAATAAGGCACAATTATCACACAGGGCTGCTTTCTGTTTTCAGAGGCAAAATGTTTCGGCATAGACGTGGGTGTTTTTTTCCATCCCTGATGGCCCTTTTGTCAGTCTCTTTCTCAGTTTGCTCAGTGAATGACCCATCCACCACAGCCTACATTCAATCACACTAAGCCCACGCAACAATAAGCGCAATATTGGATTTTTCAGAGGTATTTCCCCCAGGAGAGAAAACTCTGTTTGAGCATTGCAAAAGTCAAAAGCAGGTAGGAGGATGAGCGGCAACACGCCGGATGAAGTTATTGACCCAAGAAGGAGACTGTACTCCAAGGCGCTCTGGGATCGCTGGGAAATTTATAGTATGTCCAAAAGACATGAACAGAAAGAAATAGGGGGAGGGGTACTACCTGAGAAAGAACAGCATTAATGGAAGTAAAAACAGAACCCTTATAAAAAAGTACAATACATCTGAATTGTAACCAAAACTGCACTTCCGGCTCGTCCGCTATCATGGCAACGTGGCTATTTTATACCCGGTGTCTACAGGAGGTTGTGAAAATGAAAGCCAAGGACGTTTATCATAAATGTAAGAGGAATTGCAAATCTCCCTTTTAGTAGGCCATAAGAATGTGTGCTTTGTCATACGTAAACAACTACGACGTTAAGAAAAGACTGTCACGAACTCATCTCGACCCCCAACCACGCGTGCTCTGATGTATGATCCAGAATAGCATGTCTACTGTCAGAAAGAAGTTATCACTAAGCTCTGGCCTGAGACCATGCAGCACAGCTGGAATGAACCATATCTGTGGACCTTTAAAGGTCAAAGCGCCCCGTCTTTAAAGCAGCCCGTCCAACCTTACATCACCTGGCATGAAAGCCTAGAACATTGTGCCTTTTAAAGCACAGCATGGCCACCTAGAAGATACACGATACAAGATACACGACTCGGCGCTCTTCTGGGGTTTTGCCGCACATCCGTCCACCATTCAGTGCTCTACACAGAGATACTAGAATATTCTGTTGTACATGCTGATGATAAATTTACTTAAAAGCAACTCTGGTTGACTTTGCAAGTCTCCTTGAATGAGGAACGGTTATCCAATCGTCTACCACTAAGCAACCCAAGTGGGTTTTAAAGAATGAGTATGGAACGCTGCCAGGGAAGAGTGGTTTAATTCAAAGTCGACCACTGCTGCGCACTGCACTTTCCCCGAGCACGCGGAATAAAATCAGCCAAGACAATGCTTTATTTAGCTGGATAAAGTAAAAAGGAAATGCATGCAAACACGATCAATAACACAGGCTTTAAAGATTTGATCAATCAATATCCATTTTATATCCGAGGATAGAGGAAGACTTGCTATGCGAGGTGAATGTCAGTTCAAGTGGCTAACCAAATATCTGTCTGTAGTAGAGGAGGCTTGGTGAAAGACTGGAAGTTAACAGAGGAAGTAAATAGACGGAGAACGAGCGGGTAATGAGTGAGTGTCTACACCTTTTAATCTGAGTCTTCGAGGTGATTTCTCAAAACAAGTAAGTTTTTTAACCTGTTCCAAGTGGTGGACAAAGTAAAATTATAATTATGTGAATGTGAAACTTCCTCATATAAAAAAAGAATAAATAAAAAAAAGGATAGCTAAAAATATGCACAAGTGAGTAAAAAATAGCTACTTTCAAGTATTCAAATGTAAATGTTTTTTAAGTGATGAAATTCATTTCAAAACTTAAAAGCAACTTTAATTACTTACTGAAAACTGTTGCGGTTTTGCCGCTCTGATCTCTGTACGTTTGCAATATTTAGCATTAGCTAGATCTAACTTGCTGCCTAGGTTCGCTGCTGGAACTGATGCTAGTCTAACTTGAAAGAAAGCAATCTAGTAGAGGCTAATATAGCTAGTTAATGCTAAACCTACCAAATCAAATTAGATTAGGAGTTCACGCCTTCTAAGGAGGCAAAGGAGACTCCTTAACTTATACACGTCTTTGCTTACTTCTGCATATTTCAACATTTTATGAGGGCGGGCCAGGGGGACTCATTCAGGATATACACATTTAGGATATACTGTACATGGATAGCTATGAGTCTTTGCAAATGACAAATTGGCTCAATTCTTGATCATCTTTGAACTCGATTGGATTTCAAACTGAAACGCTTGGATTCTAATCTAACCTGACTACATATCAGTCGTCAGCTCTGGCAATCTTAACCCTGATTGGAACCACGACTATTGATTTCTGTAAGCTTGAAAGATTAATTACACTTTCAGCACTTCATTTAATGTAAATAAAAAAAAATCAATTTCACGTGCCTCCTGTTTCCTCACCTAAAAGGCGTGCTACACTTTCTTTATCATGCTACTCAGCAAAAAAAAAAGGGGGGGGGAGGAGTGTGAGAGTTGAAACAAAGACACAGTGGTTGATTTATTCCTGCTGACTGGGGAGGAGTTACCGTCATTTACGGAGCTTAACTTTGATCCATTTCAGCCAGTCGATGCTTTCCTTCAGGAATCTTCTCGCTGTCTCCTGCACCCACATGAGGCCACCAGTGTTCAGATCAATTGTTGCCTTTCCCTATCCTCCTTCCTTCAAAGTCAGAATGAGTTATTGCTAATTCAGTGGAGGGAGAGAGAGACAGGTTCTCACGCTCCTCTGGGGATTCGCTCTTCATCTCGCTACATGCTGCAATCACAGCTTAGGAATAGCAATAATTACACTGCGTAGAAAACCGCCAAATTTCAGAACCTTTTATTTTTTCCTGTAACAAGTCATCCATTATACGTTGTGAAAATGTCCGTTTGTGTCACACATCTTTCACTTAACCTTCGCAAAATATTTTGGAATGTTCCATAACAGGAAGTTACATCATTTGAATTCCATATCAAAGGGAAAAAAAAATCAAATCATTATTATAATATTACCTGATAAGGTCACCTTGTAAGTTACGCAAATTATAGATTTAAAGTAAAAAAAAATTTTAATTAATGTTGAAATTTCAAATAAATTTTGAACGCTGAAAAAACCTCATGTCACTCTTACAATAAAAAAACTAGCATTAAATAAATGTATTCTAAAAAAAGAAAGAAAAGCTATTTTATATATCATTATCATTTATACTTTACTAACCAAGGCACTACTGTGCTTTAAAAAGAGATAAATAAGTAAATAAATAAATACATACATACAATATAATAAAATTGAAAAAACATTTTTAGGACAGACTTTTATTCTAAAATATCGTTTGAGAATATAAAATGCATTACTATAAGAGCAAGAGAACAGGAAAAGCAGCAGCGATATAAAGTTAGGTTAAAATTTTACATTTCTTTACTCTTTTGTTTGACAAACAGAAAAAAGCAGCTTGCAAGCGCAAATTTAACGTTAGCTAGCTAGCTATCAAGCTAACTTGCCATGTACTTATTAGCTGTGTTAGCATTAACTACCTCAGAAGTGTCAAATTCCAATCCTAAACGGCTGAAGTGCAGCACTTTTTTTTTCAGCAATTATTTATACATCTAAGTCATCATAAAAGTAGCAGTGGTTAGTAATTAATACTCTAGCAAGCACTAATTAATGTCCAGTAGACATGCTGGTGCTGCTAACTCTTCAGGGGAAGTATCCCTGCTTGTTAGAAACTGCCAGAACTGACTAATTTGCATATTAATAAAATCGGCAAGCTGATTTGCGTATTAAACCGTGTTTCGTGAAAAAGGAAAGATAGAGTAGAAATGAATTTCTGATCAGAATGTAATCATGGATTATTTTCCTACGTTACCACACGTTACCATGCTACAGTATCATTATAATGGAATCCTGGCTAATATTGAGAGTCACAATTTTGAGAAATAAGCTGCGAATGAATCCGACATACTCACCAGACATACTTCAAAATGCTTTTTTTTCCGTCTCAGAATCAATACTTGCCTCTGAGTCTTTTTCAATATGTTTGCAGAACAGTAACAAGCTTAATTAGACAATACTATATTCACAACTGATCAAATAAAACCTTACAGCTGAAGCTGGGAGAAACTTATGAATCAAGCCTGTTATTATATCTGAAATCTGTACTGAAGTTTTACCAGAAGCCATTGTCCTACACGGTTCAGCTAATGTGCAGTGCATAAAGAAGTATTTCCCTGATTTTTCATCAAGCTTATTCCCTCGTCTGGTTTCCTGGCTTATGGGAAACAAATGCCCGTAATACACCTATTTGAAATGTTCCTGGTGGCTCGATCAATATCGAAGATGAAATCATTCCCCTTTAAATCTGGCCTTGGAGATATGTATGCAATACAAATGGCCCACTGATAGCAGCTTATTACATACCAGCTGAGCACATTCTCGAAATGTATTCCTCATTCTTAACCTTGCTCTGACAAGCTCATTTTGTGGAGAGGGCAAAGGTTTAAAGGGAAAGATTCTTCAAGCAGCAATATTACATTATTAGTTACGTAGTGGGGACGACACGGTGGTGCAGTGGTTAGCCTCACAGCAAGAAGGTTCTGCGTTCAAACCTGGCAGCTGACTGGAGCTTTTCTGTTCAGAGTTTGCTTGTTCTCCCCATGCCTGTGTGGGTTTCCTGTGGGTGTTCTGGTTTCTTCCCAAAGACATGCATATTAGGTCAACTGGCTACTCTAAATTGCCCTTAGCGTGAATGGGCTCTGTGTTAGCCCTGCGATAGATTGGTGGCCTGACCAGGGTGTACCCCGCCTCTTGCCTGAAGTCATCTGTGATTAGATAAGATAATATAAGATAAACCTTTATTAGTCCCACAAGTGGGAAATTTTCATTGCCACGGCAGAAAGTGGACAGAAACTGTCCAAAAAGTAGACAGTTTGACTCCAGCGTCCCCGTGACCCTGAGAGGGTATACAATATACGACCAAAATTTTGGGACACCTGACCATCACATCTATATGTGGTTCTTCCCCAAACTGCTGCCTCAAAGGTAGAAGCACACAGTTGCCTAGGATGTCTTTGTGTGTATGCTGTAACATTATGATTTCCCTTCACTGGAACTAAAAGGTCCAAACCTGTGCATAAAGCGAGGTCCATGAACACATGGTTTGCCAAAGTTGGAGTGGTAGAACTCAAGTGTCCTGCACAGAGCCCTGACCTCAACCACCGACTGCACCCCAGGCCTCCTCACTCGACATCAGTGCCTCACCTCACTAATGCTCTTGTGGCTGAATGAGCAAATCCCCATAGCAACACTCCAAAATGTAGTGGAGAGCCTTCCCAGAAGAATTGAGGGTTTTATAACATCAAGAAGGGAACTAAATCTGGAACAGGATGTTCTGATGGTTAGGTGTCCACAAACATCTAGCCATCTTACCAGTGAGATGAGATATGTAGTGTGCTCCCACTATGGCTGCGGGTCGGACTGTAAACCAGCAATAGTCGAACAGTATTTCCCATAAAGAGTTTGTTAATGAAGTGGTGAGTTGGGTCAGGTTGGATAAAAGCAGAAAAATACATTAAAACTTGTGGTACTAGAAATGGTCCAGAATGTTCCAGAAATGCAATCTGACATCCTGATCTCATTCAGGCAAATCATGAATATGTAAATAAGTAAGTACAAAATAAGTAATTAGCTCCCAGTGGAGGGTACATACCGAACAATTGGTAAAAACTCCCCCTTCACTTTCTGGAGCAAAAACCTATACAAGAAGAACAGAACAAGTGTTTGAGGCTGAAACCTGTACAAAATGGAGACAGAGTCTCAGTTATGCAAGATTCTGGCCTTGAACCTTAACACTCTTCTTGATCACTACATAATTCCATTAGTCCAGATGTCTTCATTACAATGCTAAAATACCAAGAGTAAAGAAAGCCTGTCTATGACCAGGGTTTTACTGTTTCTCACTCTCAGAATCTGTGTTGAAACCAACTGACCACCTGTTTTAAAAATCCCGAAGCTATTTGGGAATTCTTTGTTTATGCCAGTCAGGTGAATTTGGCTAAACAAGCCATGGTAGAGGCATGGGGGAATTCTCAGAGCGGGAGTAAAGTCAATTTGACTTGGTAAACACTCACTTGCGAGTCAGTATTGTGCATATGGTCCTGGATGAGCTGCAAATGATGAGCTGCAGTCAAAACTGGCACAGTTTGTGTGGAACCAGGTGTGGAGCGAATGGAAACAGAAGGGCGGCGCTGATTAAACAGTTCTGCAGAAATTTGGATAACAGCTTGTTGAATTCCCCAACAACCGTTGCGAGGCCTGAGGTAGATGAGGAAATCAAACGGAGAAAATGCACTTCAGATGCAGTGCTGGATGATGTGCCATCTGATGCTCGCAATTCACACCAAAGCATGCATATGTAAGAAATCGAACCCAACGGACTGTGCTGTTATCGGAAAATAATTAGCAAACGGAGTGGCGAGTTGATTTTTTTTTTTAGCGTGTACTTATTCCACAGCAAATTGTCAACGTTTGCCATTTTTAATTAATTAAAGAATGACGGTTCTCCTGGGATTTTGCTAAGAATGGTGTGAAAAAACAAAAAACATCCAAAGATGTCTTCCAAAGGTTCTCCAGCCCGAAGCACCTTGCTAAAGAGAAAGGTCATAGAAGAATGGAGGAATGCTACTATAATTCTAATAACCACTCTTTACAACCGTGGTGAGCAGAAAAGCATCTCAGAAAAGATTTGGGCAACATGTAGAACCTTGATGTGGATGAGCTACAACAGCAGAGATGTCCTCAACTCTTGAACACAAATCTGAGACTACACCGGGCACCAGTTAACCAAAAGTCGATAGTTCAAGATTGGGAAAAACGTTGCCTGGATTCTTTTTCAAGCTTCAAATATCCAGTTATTCAAATATTCCAGTGGTGTGGAACCTCATGTGGGCTTCTGCTGTTGTGTCCTACTAAAGTAGCTGGTAAGTGTACAAAGGAAAATAAAACACAACAACATGAACTGAATTTCATTTCAAATTGGTATCACATTTGGTGGACAGCCAAGAAATGTGCAATTAAATAACTTCATTCTACAGGATGCAAGTTATAGATAATCAGCCAATAAGGCCTGTTTCTCATCGCTGCTATGTGCAGAAGTGATTTGAAATGATTCATTAGCATCTCGAATGTCCAGACCTCGCATAACCCATATTCAAAAGGAAATGACCTGATGTTGACATCTGGGAAAGAAGTGGGTAATAGACCTAGAAATAATACGCATCATGAAATCCTCAGTTCTTGAAAGACCAGTGTATGCAAAGAACTCTTTAAAACGTCCACAAGTATGTAACGGACCATTTTACCACAAAATGGTAAAGCTGTAAATCTACTGTAGCAGTGGTAGCTCAGTGTTTAAGACATTGGACTAGTGATCGGAAGGTCATGAGTTCAAATCCCAGTACTGCCAAGTTATCGCTGATAGGCCCTTGTGCAAGGCCCTTAACCCTCAACTGCTCAGTT